>JASPKZ010000679.1:0-101320 GCA_030220185.1 Diploptera punctata | reverse complement strand
CGCTGTGTGGATCAATGCAAACCCCAAAGAGGGGTTGTTGGTACTGCCAGCATTGCCAGCTGGAGAGTTTGAGAGAGTCAGGTCATGGCAAGGTCCCAAGGCATTTATATGTGATTCAGAGATATCAAAAACTAACATCTATCTTTGTGTGTTTCTGTTATCTTAAATATATTGATTATTTAAATGTGGTAGGAATTAAATGAATCATTTTCGTGTTACAAATTACAATTAAGCAGCCGGGATGTTATATGGCATTACCCTTGAAATATGTAGGGCCTGCATAAACATGTAAAAAACCTGAAAATAATAACTCAGGGGCACTATCGAACACGTGGGATTTATGGGCCCCCCGCGCGGACATAAGCTATCCCTACATCCCTATCCTGAGCTAATGTTTTCCAATCACTCCCTGTACAATCTACTTCCCTAAAATCATGGTTAAATGCCATTCTCCCACCGCATACTGTAACCAGATCATATTATTTATTGCCAAAGGATCGCAATCCAATATTGTAAGAATGCACGCTAGTGGAGAAAAAAGAAAAAAAGAAACAAATCAAACTGTTTATACACCAACATTTCACCCATTCATAGTAATTCTGCCCGAGGGCAGGTCTTCCACTGGCAATCAGAGCATTTTCATGCTAGGCTTGCAGCTTTACTAGGGAATTGTAGGTGTCGGTAGCTTCCCGTGTTTTCCTCCACACCGGTGAAGGATGATGATGATGATGAAGACGATAATAAGGATGATGATGATGGCCCTATGATTTCGGGGACCGTTTGGGCCTTAAAGTTTTCCTGACATGTTGTCTTGCAGGTGAGGAAAAAAAAACCCCGGGATACAAAAAAACCTCACCCAGAAAAACTGCCTTCGACCGGGGATCGAACCGGCCCGACTGGCGTGAAACCCGGGCCCGCTTGCGTGACAAGGCAGCACGCTACCTCGAGCACCACAGCGGTGGACATAACCAACATTATTAAGGTTACTAATTAATTTCTGATGTCCTATTGATGTAAATATGTCGATTATTATTTCCTTGGAACGATTATTATACCTGGAAAGAAATAATACGTTTTAACGAAAGCCAAAATGGTGGTTTCTTTTTATTGTGGCATAATCAATATTTACAAATATTTTTCTCTTATATCACGCAAAAGCAGTTCCTGGTTACATCCGGTGCACTATATATACAATCTGGGAGCTATATTTGCATTCCACGATTCTTACGTCGTAATATATAAATTGCTATATTCAACGTATATTCTTAGTAGAGAGTCCGTCACTGCAAAATAATGCTGTGACCTGTCCAGAATATTAAACAGGAAAGAGCTTTCTTTAATATGATAACTTTAATTGGTAAATGTCGGGTGAAACACGGATGTGATTGGTTGTAAAACCAAATCCATTGAAAAGTGATTGGTCATTGACGCCATTTGGTGCATGAAGTTATATAGTCCTTATAATGGTATGATTGATCCATGGTCTGTGTAATGACACTAATGGATTTGATATCAGCAGACGGCTGGTAGGCCTATTATGCCATGAATTTTTATTTACTCACATACTTCATATAATAGGAACATCATCAAAATCTGTAGGCAGGAGGAGTTGATAACTGATGTTGAGGATTGCAGAATAATTTGAAGTTAAGCGTGAAAAGACAAAGGAGCAGCACAAGAAGAATATCATATGTTTTCTTACAATACAATGGAGTTCGTGACAGAACAGAAGTACCGTTACCTTAAAACCTCTAGTGATTAATTTGTGTAGTTTTTGCTCATTCATCGCCCAAATTCCCTGTACAGTCCATTATATTGCACTTTCTCTCATTCTTTCGTGACCAGATATTATTGACCTGAAACATTCAATATTTTTTAGTTCACGTAGGGCTCTTCAAACTGTTGCTTTATTATATATTATTATTATTTATTATTATTATTATTATTATTATTATTATTATTATTGTTGTTGTTGTTGTTCCTTAGCCGTAGTCTCTTATGCATTACAGAGACTCATAACGTCCCAACTCGTTTCAAAAAAGTTAAACTGAAAATATATAAAACTATTATTCTACCAGTTATATTACATGGATGTAAAACATAGACTCTTACTTTAAGGGAGGAAAGGAGATTACGAGTATTTGAGAATAAAGTACTTAGAAAAAAATTAGGACAGAAAGAGAGATGAACAAACGGGCGAATGGAGAAGATTACTTAACAGTGAACTACATGGTCTTTATAGGAAGCCAGATATAATAGCAGTTCAGTCTCGTAGACTGCGATGAGCAGGACATGTGGTACGAATGGGAAATGAAAGACGTGCTTGGAAGCTTCTTGTAGGAAAACCAGAGGGAAAACGCCCAGTTGGTAGACCAAGAATAAAGTGGGAGAATTACATTAACTATGATTTGAGGGAAATACATTATACAGGGAATGATTGGAAAACATTAGCTCAGGATAGGGATGTATGGAGAGCTTATGTCTGCACCGCCATAAACGTACGGGCTCGATAGTACCAGTGAGTTAGTTAGTTATAGTCTAGCGGTTTAAGGCAGAGTGATTTGGTGCAGAGCACGGGACTTGCGCTGGTTCGAATATTCGTGGGGAAACAAATTTTCTCATGGCATTTCTGCCAATATGGGACTAGTGCCCACTTAGCATCGCGAGGCATTTGGGTAGTTAAAATATGTAGGGGCTCCATGTTGAGAAAACAGCTATAACGGCTGGGGGACCCGACATGTTTATCAAATAGCCATTTGCTAGACTATCGTCTACCACTGTGGATGTGAGGCCAGCTAGCGGCTGGTAAACCAAAGACGTTCTAGGCCAGTAGCACTGTGGAGTTTGTTAAAGCAAGGGGATGGACCTATCTCCTCTAGTATTCAATTTTGTACTAGAACATGCCATCAAATCTTTAGATGAGAAATAAGGCGTATAGTAAAACTTAACTACGTTAATAAGCTGTTAGTATATGCTGATGACGTAGTGTTATGAGGCGACAGTGAGAAGATATTAAGGACCAACACACCCATTTTATTGGGTAATACTAAGAAATGATAGTGGAAGTAAACATCAATAAAACATGTATATGTTTACATATACATTCCTACTATAATGGGAATGACCAGTTAATGATAAATGAGTGGAATTTTTAAGAAGTGGCTGAATTCAAATACCTAGAAACAATAATTACAACAGGAACATAGGCTCAGTTCTGGAAATATATGCTATTACTACATTACAGGGACTTTTGTCATGCCAATTTATCATAAGTAATGCCACGAGTGATTTCCAAATTATCTATAAATTCACGACTCACGAAGTGAGGAGTGAATTTATCTAGAGAATTTGGAAATCAAGAGTGGCATTTGTTAGGACTATTTAACGAATAAAATTAAGCTGTTTACTCACAAATCATTATTTAACTATAGTTATTTTAAAATATTTATATATTTAATGTAAACGGCGATGTTTGAAAACAAATGAGAAACGATAGGTACGCTTCTACTGCTTCTTTTGTTTATCACTGCAACCAGATCATACTATTTATTGCCAAAGGAACGCAATATTGTAAGGAGGAGCTTTCTTTAATATGGTAATTATAACACTGATAAATATTTGGTGAAACACGACTCTGATTGGTTGTAAAACAGAAATCATTGAAACGTGATTGGTCATTGACTCCCATTTGGGGCATGAGTTAAATAGTCTAAATAAATTTTTCATCTTCTTCATCTTCATCTTCTTCTTCATCTTCTTCATCTTCTTCTTCATCTTCTTCTTCATCTTCTTCTTCATTTTCTTCTTCATCTTCTTCTTCATCTTCTTCTTCTTCTTCTTCATTTTCATCTTCATCTTCATCTTCTTCTTCATCTTCATCTTCATCTTCTTCTTCATCTTCTTCTTCTTCATCTTCTTCTTCATCATCTTCATCTTCTTCTTCTTCTTCTTCATCTTCTTCTTCTTCATCTTCTTCTTCTTCATCTTCTTCTTCTTCTTCACATCTTCTTCTTCTTCATCTTCTTCTTCTTCATCTTCTTCTTCATCTTCTTCTTCATCTTCTTCTTCATCTTCTTCTTCATCTTCATCTTCTTCTTCCATCTTCTATCTTCATCTTCTTCTTCTTCTTCATCTTCTTCTTCTTCTTCTTCATCTTCTTCTTCATCTTCTTCTTCATCTTCTTTCTTCATCTTCTTCTTCATCTTCTTCTTCTTCTTCATCTTCTTCTTCTTCATCTTCTTCTTCTTCTTCATCTTCTTCTTCTTCATCTTCTTCTTCTTCTTCTTCTTCTTCTTCATCTTCTTCTTCTTCATCTTCTTCTTCTTCATCTTCTTCTTCTTCTCTTCTTCTTCTTCTTCTTCTTCTTCTCTTCTTCTCTTCATCTTCTTCATCTTCTTCTTCTTCATCTTCTTCTTCTTCATCTTCTTCTTCTTCTTCTTCTTCTTCTTCTTCTTCATCTTCTTCTTCATCTTCTTCATCTTCTTCTTCACCTTCTTCTTCATCTTCTTCTTCTTCACCTTCTTCTTCACCTTCTTCATCATCTTCTTCTTCTTCATCTTAATCTTCTTCTTCATCTTCATCTTCATCTTCATCTTCTTCTTCTTCTTCTTCATCTTCTTCTTCTTGCAAGGAATAAACCTTTTTGGTTCGGCTTGCAGCTCGAAGTATGTATTATAGCTGCTGTGTCCATCTCTTTCGTGGGCGTCCCCGATCTCTTTTTTCTCCTCTTGGTTGATAGTGCAGACTTTTCGTAGGCAATCTGCATTCTGCAGACATGTTCATACAATTTTCTCCTACACTCTTCTATTTTATCTGTCAAACTGAATATTTGTAGTTCTTTACGGATATCTTCACTCCGTTTTTTATCCATTAAAGTATTTCCTGCCACAAAAAAAAAGTTAAACTCAAACAATATAAAATTGTTATTCTCTCAGTTATTTTATATGGTTGCGAAACATGGATTCTTACTTAAAGGGAAGAGGATAGATTACGAGTATTTGAGAATAAAAGTTTTTAGAATTATTTTTTACCAAAGGGAGATGAACAGTTAGCCACATGATCTTTATGGGCAACCAAATGTAAAAAAAGACAAATTAAGTTTCGTAGACTGCGACGAGCAGGACATGTGGCACGAATGGGAAATGGAAGTGGAGCATGGAAGTGGAGCATGGAAGTAAGAAAACCAAAGGGAGAGGGTTTAGGCCAATAATGAGGTGGGAGAATATAATTAATTGATTTGGTGGAGGTAAGTTATACAGGAGATGATTGTAAAACATTAGGTCAGAATATGGTTGTATGAAGAGCTTATGTCCGCGCGGCCATGAACCTACTAGTGCGATACTTCGATAGATTTTGTTATTAAACTGTTATAAATAGGACTCGGAAGTTAAGAACCTCGAAAATGCCTATAAAAGACCCTCAAAAAATGTCTATAAACTGGAAAAAATTACTAAAAAGGCAATTCAAATTAAATAATTTTAATTTCAACCGAAGTTTTAATAAAATAATATAAAAAGTACAAAATTCTAGTGATTTGCAACATATAAATGTACTGCGAAAAAAAATTGAACTAAATGCTTCATATTTCATACTTTATATATATTTTTTAATCCAACATAGTTTGAAAAAAGGAATTCTGTAATTAAAACATTTTGTCTACTCATTCTTACCTCTTATAGTTGTTTTTGCCCACCGCTGTAGTCTCGAAATAGCGTGCTGCCTTGTCACGCGGCGGGACAGGGTTCCATTCCCGGTCGGTACAGGCTCCTGGGTGAATTTTTTTTTCAGGGTTTTCCTCACCTGTAAGACAGATGTCAGGAAGCTTCGGGCCCAACGGTCCCCGAAAATCATCTGACCATCGTCCTTATCATCATCATCATCATCATCCTTCACCGGTGTGGAAAGCAACGGTAAGCTACCATACCTATAATTCCCTAGTAAAACTGCAAAGCATAGCATGAAGGTGCTGTGATTTCAGTAAAGGACCTGCCCTCGGGCAGAATTACTATGGATGGACGGATAGTTGCTTTTGTCGAGCATATGTTTCAGGGCTTCTTAGCCCCATCGTCAGCGATTACAGACTGAAACGTATGTTTGACAAAACAACTATAAGAGGTAAGAATAAATAGACAAAAATGTTTTAATTATCAAACGAACTTCTTTGTGTTACTTCCTATTGCATTTTAAAAGGAATTCTGTGTTAATTAAAAAAAATTATTGGCAATTTTTCCTACCTGCAATGAATTCAACGAACCCGCTATGGATATCCTGGAGAAATAAGTTGAAATTCAAATTAGTATAACTAGAAGCATATTTAGCTGGAAGTATAATTAGGCTATGAAAAGTGTGTGTGTGTGTGTGTGTGTGTGTATATATATATATATATATAGTCCACTGCTGGGGTCTCGAGGTAGCGTGCTGACTTGTCACGCAGCGGGCCCGGGTTCGATCCCCGATCGGGGCAGTTTTTCTGGGTGAGGTTTTTATCGGGGTTTTTTCTCACTTGTAAGACAAATGTCATATGGCCATCATCGTCATCATCCTTCACCGGTGTGGGAAAGCAACGGAAAACTATCACACCTACAATTCCCTACTGAAGCTGCAAAGCATAGCATGAAAATGCTGATTGCAGTGAAAGATCTGCCCTCAGGCAGAATTACTGTATATATATATATATATATATATATATATATATATATATGTTAGCGTAGTGGTTAAGGTACTGAGCTACAAGCCGGAGGGTCGAGGGTTCAAGTCCCGTTGGGGTCAGGATTTTTAAACTGACCCAAACCTTCTGCCGGCACTATGGCCCTGGGGTCGACTCAGCCTCTAACTGAAATGAGTACCAGACGCTTGTTCTGGGGGTAAAGGCGGCCGTCACGCAGGGCTGACAACCCGGCTGACATAAAGTGCCGATTGTCTAGAAAAAGTGGGAACCTTAACCTCCTACTACCCCCAAGGACCTCCGGGTCTGTTGTGGGATCACAAAAAAAATATATTATGTTTGGCCTCTTCTTCAGACATAAAATAAAAAATAAATTAAAAAAATATTTTTGCTCAACTTCAGAGTTCTAGTTACAAGCCAGAGAAAAACTTGATCACTTGGACTCTTCGTTGGATAGACTGGATAGGGTCTTGGCACGAAGTGTGTTCAGGAAAATGTGTTTTTTTATGAAGTTGGTTAATGAGCTAATTAAGATATTGTTATGACAGCGTTTTATCTTTTGAGTTGCCTCATTCACGTCAGTTTATACCCCATTCATTTACATTTAGTATCCAATATATATGGAAATAATCTTTCCTTTAATGACCAATTAGAAACGGATGAGATTCAGACAGTATTTATGTTAAACACTGGAGGGTCACAGTTCCGAACCCTGCCCAGCGGAATAAGGCATCACGCTTGGCGAAGAGTTTCGGGATGGTTGCTGCTTCGACTCCCAGTGACAGAATACATTTTCTCATAGAATTATACGGCGTTATGCATCAAGCGGCTATGCGCCATTATGTAAGTTTGGGGAAAAATACGTTTAAACTTTAAGTCAATCTTCACTATTTATTGCAGCGCCAAAGTAACAGTACTGGATATTGCAAGTTATTTTCCTTATTTGACTGCTATGCGTCAATAATCTAAGAGGGGAACATTTGACGCTTAGCTACTTGATGCAGAATTTAGATTAGCATTTATGAAGATCTGGTTTCATTGCCTTTTTTTTTTTTTTTTTTTTTTAAACATAAAAATCTCTGATAGGACTGATGGCGTTTACATTTTTCTTTAATAATAAGGCTATATTTAAAGATTTGGCGCTAAAATCGTGTGTTTACTTACTTCATGAGCCAATAATTGACATCAAAATATCAATTTTTAAATAATTGGCGCTTAGCCGGTTGATGCATGACACCGTCCAGTTAAGATTAGTAGATTTACGAACAATTATTTCTCGTAGACTGCAAATGAACAGGACATGTGGCACAAATGGAGAACAGAAGAGGGGCATGGAAGCTTTTTGTAGGTAAACCAGAGGGAAAACGCCCAGTTGGTAGACCAAGAATGAGGTGGGTGAGTAACATTAACCATAATTTGAGTAAGTTGATTATACAGGAGATGATTGGAAAACATTACTCAGGATACGGATGTATGGAGAGTTTATATCCGCGCGGCCATGAACCAAAGGTTCGATAGTGCCAGTAGTTAGTTAGGGTTACGAGATTTTCGCTGGGTCGATCCTCAATTTCGGTCAGTATTGGATAGATGTCTACTTAAGATCGTCAGAAATTTGGTAGCTACAATAAATGGTGGCTCCAGGTTGAGAAAACCTGCTGTAACGGCTGGGAGACCCTACATGCTTACCATGTCACCACTTCTCTGAACGACACATGTGGATGTGAGGCCAGCAGCCGGATGGTAGTTCAAGGGTCTTCAAGGTCTGTCGCGCCATGTAGTTAGCCTGATATGTAATTTAAAATATTTTCTTTTCTATTGTTGTCGATTTTCGCGGATATGATTAAGAAAGGTTTATTGGGTTTTCCGCGTCATGGATTCAAGGTTGGCCTGATTCCGACGTTTTGTCATGATCCCACATGTCATTATCAAGGAATGGTAGAATATCAGTAACTCGAACCTATAATTCCTTGATAATTGCATGTGAGATCATGTCGAAACGTCGCAATCAGCGGCCAGAGGCTAACCTTGAATCAATGACGCTGAAAACCCAAGAAACCTTTCTTAGTCATACATACATACATACATACATACTTATATATATATATATATATATATATAGTAATTCTGCCCGAAGGCAGGTCCTTCACTGCAATCATAGCATTTTCATGCTATGCTTGCAGCTTTACTAGGAAATTGTGTAGGTGTGGTAGCTTCCCGTTGCTTTCCACACCGGTGAAGGATGATGATAATGATAAGGATGATGGCCATATGATTTCGGGACCGTTTGGGCCTTAAAGTTTTCCTTACAGGTGAGGAAAAACCCCGATAAAAACCTCACCCAGAAAAACTGCCCCGACCGGGGATCGAACCCGGGCCCGCTGCGTGACAAGGCAGCACGCTACCTCGAAACCACAGCGGTGGAGATATATATATATATATATATGTATGTATCCATAGTAATTTTGCCCGAGGGCAGGTATTTCATTCAATCATAGCATTTTCATGCTAGTTTTGCAGCTTTACTAGGGAATTATAGGTTTTGGTAGCTTCCCGTTGCTTTCCACAGTATGTATGTATGTATGTATGTATGTATGTATATGTATGTATGTATGTATGTATGTTGTATGTATGTATGTATGTATGTATGTATGTATGTATGTATGTGTATATATATATATACATATATATATATATATGTATTATATATACATAACATATATATATATATATACATACATACATATATATATATATGTATATATATATACATACATATATATATATATACATACATACATATATATATGATAATGGCATGTGGGACCATGCCGAAACGGCGGAATCAGTGGCCAGATGCCTAACTTGAATCCAAAACGCGGAAAACCCAATAAAACTTTCTTATTCATATATATATAATATATATATATTATATATATATATATATATATAGCATGATGAGAAAAGTAAACGCCTAGACAGGATTTGAATCCGGAACTCTGGGTCGGTACCCCAGCGTGTTATCCATTACACCACCAGGCGAATCCAATTAAAACACTTATTTTTCTTATATATGTTTATATTCTCCATTATTACTAGATTGTCGCGAGAACTCGGTCATTGCCCAGATCTACATTCAATAAAAAACATCTAGCTCAACAGATACTAACAGTTAATATAGAATTTCACTTTTGTTTCATTTATTATTTTATTTTTGCAAAGAAATGTGTTCACGAAAAATGCAGTAGTAACTAGAACTCGATTTTGTAGACGGGCGGGATGCCGGCATGAGGGTCCCACCGATGGTCACCAATAGCTCTAACATGACGTGATTTTCTGAACGTAATGTTGCAGTTAAAATGATTATCAGTGGTTTCGTTTTTATTGTCTTCATCATTTGTGTACCGAAGTTCACAATATAGACTTTGATATTAAGAAATAACGTATAATTGGTCTTTATGAGTCATTAAATATATCTCTGAATTTGTGGTTAGTTCATACATCAAAATACTAGATTTTTGCACATTGTACAAACCTGCGATTTACACAGAAACGTTTGACACAAGTCCGAGATGTCCCAATATTTTAAGTGAGTTATTCTTGATATTGAAGTCATGTGTAGGCCCTATAAAACTGAGCAACAAAAAATAAACTTTTTTTTTGTCTCAGAAAGAAAAATATGTGATTCTGATAGTATTTTTTCTCCTGAATTCAAATATGATATCGGCTTTTCTCCATCACGCAAGATTTCCGAGAGACAGGAATTTATAATTTCAAACACTTTAATATTTTCTACATTCGTAACTACACAATATTCTAAGATTCGGACTCACCTATAAAGTAAGAAATTATGATTTTCTGCTATGTTTCGCCTATGGAGCATCTATCTTGATGGTCCAACAATAATCGGCCAGCATATTAGGATTCCATTTGCCTTGATATCTATTTTCCATAGCTGAAATCTCCTGAGTTAGCTCATTTGGTTTTATTTTACAATGGACAGGTGGACGAAAAAAAAGTATATTAAAAAATAATTATTTAAATCCATTAATTGAAATTGAAATAAAAAAAGCTGTGGGCCGTAGCGTAGTGGTTAAGGCACTGAGCTACAAGCCGGAGGGTCGAGGGTTCAAGTCCCGTTGGGGTCAGGATTTTTAAACTGACCCAAACCCTCTGGCGGCACTATGGCTCTGGGGTCGACTCAGCCTCTAACGGAAATGAGTACCAGACGCTTGTTCTGGGGTAAAGGCGGTCGTCACGCAGGGCTGACAACCCGGCTGACATAAAGTGCCGATTGTCCAGAAAAAGTTGGAGCCTTAACCTCCTACTACCCCAAGGGCCTCCGGGCCTGTTGTGGGATAACTTTACTTTTACTTTACTGTGGGTGATGGAGAAATTCAGAATATATATTTGAAAACACGATAAAAAAACTGCATTAACTACAACTATTGGTACTCATGAGACAAAAATCATGTTGACCAGTGTAATTAACGCGAACACGGAGGTTCATGGCCTCAAGGGCATAGTTCTCCATAGGTCCTATTCCTGAGCTGTTTTCCAATCGTTCCCTGCATATTTCACTTCCCTCAAATCATAGTTAATGTTATTCCCTCACACATTTTTGGCCTACCCATTGGACATTTCTCTTTCAAGATGTTTTCATGTCCATCTTTCATTCGCCATTTGTGCCACAGTCCCTCCTATCGTAGTCTATTTACTCTTCATTGGGAATATTAATACCAAAAAATGAGGTCAAAATTAATTATTGTAAATTATTGTTTCTAAATCGAGTGTTTCATTCCTCAAATAATACATTTAAGTTGATGAACTCTTTATTTTTTCTTTATTATTTTATAATATATCCTTAAAACTAAATACAACCCTCAGGGGTCCTCATCTAGGGGGATATGTGGATGGCGACCACAACGTGCCCAAGCTGAGCAAAACATTTCTTCCACTTACTTGTGTTTTGCACTCTTTTAACTTTACTATCTAACCTCTCTTGGTTAACTCTTGTTTTTTTCGACCCCGACGCTATTAGGGCAACCGAGGGCTAGGGAGTCTTTCCTTTCTTCCATTTCTTCTTTCCTTTATTTTCTTTTCTTCTCCAGAAAAGCCTGACCAGAGGCTATAAGATGGCAGCCCCATCACTGGTCTTGCCTTCCTTTGGCCAGCAACCAATCGAAGGGACTATTATTTTGCTATCAAGCTTATACGAGAATTTCCCGGGGAGGGAAAATTTTCTATAGGATCGTAACAGGCCTTGGCCTAATACTTGGAAGGAAGAAGAAGAAGAAGAAAACTAAATACATCGTCGCACATAGAAATACATGATATAATGAGAATGGACAGTTAATGACAAATGAGGGAAATTTTGAAGAAGTAGCTGAATTCAAATACCTAGGTATAATAATTACAAATATGAATGAGGTACACAAAGAAATTAAACATATGTCTCCAATTCTGGAAATGCATTATAGACATAATAGATATCTTTGCCGTCCCAGCTTCCCAAAAAAAAAAGTTCAACTGAAAATATCTAAAACTGTTATTCTCCCAGTTAAGTTATGTTATACTCGTACATGGATGCGAAACACGAGACTCTCATTTTCTCATTTTAAGGAAAGAGAAATTATTACGAATATTTCAGAACAAAGTTTTAAGGAAAATTTTTGGACCAAAGGGATGTGAACAGATAAGTGAATGGAGAAGACTACACAAGTGATCTTTATAAGAAACCAGATAAATAAGACCAGTTAACTCTCGTAGACTGCTATTGGCAATACATGTGACGCAAATGGGGAATTAAATAGGGGCATGAACTTCGTGTAGGCAAACCAGAGGGAAAACTACCAGTCGGTAGGCCAATAATGAGGTGGGAAAATAACTTTAACCGTAGTTTGAGGGAAGTAGATTACACAGGAGATGATTGGAAAACATTAGCTGAGGATAGAGGGATGCTTGGAGAGCTGATGTCCGCGCTGCCATGAACCTACGGGTTCGATAGTGGCAGTGGGTTAGTTAATTTATAATTATGCTTATTTAATTACATATTTGAAAGAGAGACATGTGGCTAGCACATCGCCTCAATGGGACTAGAAGGCCTTTCTGTTCAGGTTTGCTGTTCTTTTACGAGCCTGAAAATATTCAGACTCCGAACCTACTGCTTAAATTTCCTCCTGGAGGACTTGTCCCCTGAATTTTTTCCATCCTAAAAATCCTTCTCGACCCCTGCCGGGTTTGAACCCGCGATTCTCGGGACTAGAGGCAAGACCATCACGGCTGACGAATTAGTATGAACCTCGTCAGAATAAAAACACGTGTACCTTATTTAAAAAATATTGATGTTATGTGGAATACTGGACTCAAATCTTGTAACACCATAGTGTTAATACATTGTCTTAATCTGTCTTTCTGTGTAAGGAAATAGAGACATTTTACCCTTTCTGCTTCAATTTTAAAGGGGCAATTTGGGGAACCCTCATGGGATAATTGTTACGAAAGCCTTGATGTATGTGGTATTTGGATGTTTTTTTTAGAGAACTGAACATCCGAGTTCCAAATTTATTTTAGTTGGTAGAGGATAGGAACCAATGACCGTAGTTATGGGCTCCATTAATCATATAGCCAGTTATTTAGGTTTTCAACTCTTTAAAATGAGTTTGTCCACTGTATGAAATAAGGCTCTCCAGTTTTATTGCCTTCGCGCCAAACTTAAAATGTAACCGCTTCTCCGGACTGGATTCCTTAATTTAGTGTTTTCCGCCTAAAAACATTTTCTGGGTTTTTATTATCAAAAACAGGGATATTACTACTACTTTAGTGCTATAAAACAGATGTAAATTATTTTTAATTATCTTGCTTGATTCATCTGTATGTGTGTGTATGTTTTTTTTTATTTCTTTATTATTCAACTGCATGCTCCATTACGTGGAGTAATACTACATGCATTGTCGTGTTCTTATTATATAACTATAAAATTAAACAGTGTTACAATTAGATTATTTTACTTAAAGCTAGATGGTTAACTATATACAATATTATTGTTCTGTGTTTTACTTAACCTAAAGTGTATCAAATTTAATTGAATTTGAAAATATTGAAAATTCCTTATTGTATCAATGAGTTCATTGTTCTTAATTGACCAATTCTGGTTTCTTAAAACTACTGATTTGAGTTTATCTCTTTCCTTATCTAATAATTTACATTCCTATAATATGTGTTTTGTATCTTGGACTTTGTCACTGCAGGGATAATTTCGATTTTCTATTATTTTGAACCTATTTAGATAGGATCTGATGTTCCCATGATCTGTTAGCATTGTAGTTAATGTGTGTGTGTGTGTGTGTGTGTGAGAGAGAGAGAGAGAGAGAGAGAGAGAGAGAGAGAGAGAGAGAGAGAGAGAGAGAGAGAAACAAATGAACTTGTCAACTTTAATAAAGAGGGCATCATACTTGGGGTCGTGTCTAAATAACTAATTATGAATTTACCTTAATACTCTTTCGGATTGAAAATTGTATAAGTAATGTATGATTATTATACAACGATTTTCTCAACTCTTTGATCAACCTGTTTTCAATCCCGGTCTTCAGAAAGTTGCTTTCGGCAATATACGTAAAGTTAAATATAATTATTGAACCAGGATCTATCATAGTAATAAAAAAATTCTAATGTGTTCAAAAATACATTTCAGCAGTTAAAAAATTCCTAAATTAATCAATGAAAGTGGAATTCCACAGTAAAAGGATCCGGTTTTCTATTTGACAGGACTATATTTTATTACTAAAATTAACTATCGAATTTGTAGGTTCTTGGCCGCATGGACATAAGCTCTCCATACATCCCTATCCTGAGCTAATGTTTTCCAGTCATCCCTGTATAATCTGCTTCCTCAAATCATGGTTAACGTTATTCTCCCACCTCATTCTTGGCATAGTAACTGGGAATTTTCCCTCTGGTTATCCTATAAGAACTTCCATGCACTTTTTTCATTTCACATTCGTGCTACATGTTCTGCCCATCATAGTCTACGAAATTTAACTGTTCTTATAGTCTAAGATCCGAAGAGAGGTTGACCTCCACCCATCTGCTTACTGATGAAACATAGTTTTATATTTAATCTCGAATTTAGACGAATACATCCAGAAACACTTGCCTATTAAAATATGTTATTGGCTATCTTTAATTAAAATTATTGGTAATTATTTTTTTCGGATGCTTCACCCACTTGGTTACCGAACAAACATTATTTGTACGAGAGTTTAAACATAAAGCATATGGCCTAGGAAGTAATTGCCTACTCGTTTCTGGTCATGACTACCTGGCAAGCCGGTAAAAACAGGTATGTTAATAATAGAGATGACTGCACTGATCTTGTTTACCAATCGAAATACATATCAAATAAAGATAATTTAATTACAAACACGATTGTATAGTATTAACTGCAAATAAACCGGTCATGAAATAGTATTATAATATTAATAATTTTAATTAAAGATAGTCATGAACGTATTTTAATAGGCAAGTGTTTCTGGATAATTTCATCTATGTTCGAGTTTTAATAAAAATGTTTCATCTGGTAAGCAGATAGGTGAAGGTCGATCTCTCTTCGAATCCTGCTCTATCATTATATCTAGCTTTTTATAAAGACCATACACCTCACTTTTAAGTAGTCTTCTCCATTCTCCTGTCTGTTCATCTCGCTTTGGCCCAAAAATTTTCTTCTTCTTCTTCTTCATCTTCTTATCCACTTCCTGGTTTAGAGCAAGAGTTGCCTGTTCCGTCTTCACTAATAGATCTAAGACCATCTCTTCCGAGGACGTCCGACATCTCTTCTTCCTCTTGGAAATAAATGGAAGATTTTATTTTGGTAATCTACTTTCTTCCATTCTTTCTACATGTTCTTTCCACTGTATCTTGTTGTTAAATATCTTTCCTTTTATGGAGTAGATCTGGCAGTTCTTCACGGATATCCTCGTTTCTTATCTGGTCCATTTCTAGTGCAGCCTTTTACTCTTCTTAAAAATTTCATCTCGGCTGCTTGGATTTTACTTTCTTGTTTGGTAGTGGTAATCCAAGATTCACTCCCATACAAAAGGACAGGGACAGCGATTGTTTTATAAAATTTTAATTTTGTTTGTTTATTTTCTTAAGAACTTTATTTTACGCAAACAAATATTTGCATTTGAATAAAACAACCAAAGTTATAGTTGTAAAAAAATTAATTAACTGACCGAAATGGCACTGGCTGTGCCGCCTGCGAATCATATTCGGTTGGTCCCGGGTTCAAACATAGGTTTTCGACCAATCTGAAGAAGTATTACTTACTACTCTCACTGGCACTATCGAACCCGTAGGTTCATGGCCGAGCGGACATAAGCTCTCCATACTTCCCTTCCTGAGCTAATGTTTTCCAATCATTCCCTGTATAATTTACTTCCCTCAAATCATAGTTCATGTGTATTCTCCCACCTCATTCTTGGTCTACCAACTGGGCGTTTTCCCTCTGCTTTCCTACAAGAAGCTTCCATGCAAGTCTTTCATTCCCCATACGTGCAACATGTCCTGCCTATCGTAGTCTACGAGACTTAACTGTTCTTATTATATCTGGCTTCCTAAAAAGACCATGCAGTTCATTGTTAGGTAGTCTTCTCCATTCACCTGTTTGTTCATCTCTCTTTGGTCCAAACATTTTCCTACTTGTAAATCTCCCTTTCCTTCCTTTAATATAACTGGTAGTAATAATAGTTTTATGTATTTTCAGTTCAACTTTTTTTTAACGAGTTCGGACGTCAGGAGTCTCTGTAATGCATAATAGCACGCATTTCCAGAATTGAGCGTATGTTTAATTTCTTTTTTGCAGTCTCATTCCTGTTTGTTATTATTGTTCCTAGGAATTTGAATTCAACCACTTTCTCAAAATTTCCATTTGTCATCAGCTGTCCATTTACATTATATAACGTATTTCTACGAGGTGCCTATTTACTTATATATATATAATATATATATATTATATATATAGTGGCCACTAGATGGCAGTTGGAACCATATTCCGCTACCTCGCGTGTAAATTGAGAATACTACATATATAAGAAAAAATAAATGTTTGTGTTAGGATACCTGAGTGGCTCAGCTGGTTAGAGCGCTAAACGTACCGAGTTTAGAGATTCGGGTTCAAATCCCGACTCAGACATTTTATTTTCTTTTCATGTCATATACACACATGAGCAAGTTTCACAATGTCTCATACCTTCCTACACCCAACTAAAGTACGTCATTCTCCTCCGCATCTTTCTGCCATTTTATATTTATATATTTCACTGCAGTTAAGTTCTAAAGCCAAGTAATTTTTTTTAGTAAAAACGGCAGTTAATCTAGTTGACATAACGGAATGGAGTTACAAATAATATGTATTTTGGTAGTTGATAAAACATATTTTTTGCATTTAAACGGCTTGATTAATCTATTTACATATATTTTGTATATTTTTTAACGCGTACTGGTAAATTATCTGGGATCAATAAACTTAAGGTATGAATTTTATTGTGGTAATTACGTTCGTAATTTGAGATACAGTATAAAATACCTGATATATAAGGTGATGCTAACTGGTGTATTTTCGGATGAAGGTACTGTATTTGTTATCCCGGGGGAATGTAAACACCGTTACATCTGTGACCGGTTTGTGGGCCTCTCGATATCACTTGAGGCTAAGTGACGAGAATGTAGTTACACAATTTTTACTTGTATTTAGGGTTATTGCCAAGTCCGTGCCATGATGTGACATCTTCACACTTGCTAATCACCTTGCATTATTGCTTCGTACTCTACAGGGTGTCCCAGTGAAATGTGGCCTGCCTCCATCGTATTACAAGTCCAAATAGCGATTTCTATAGGCTTTTAAAATTTCTAGAAAATAGTTATAATTTATGGGAATGCTTTTGCCACTTAACCCTTAAATTCGTAATGCATCCTTTTGGATACATCAGTTTGTTTAATTAATTTAATATTTTGAATAAATCAGAAGAAAACGAACAAAAAGAAACCACTTAACATGTTGTGCTTAATTATACAATATTACATAAATGACAGTTACACAATTTTCCGTTTTCACTTACGGTCGCCACATCAATAACTAACAGAAGAAATTTGTGTTTGATAAATACTCACACATATGCGCGCCGCGAACACGAACGGCGCGCGCGCGGCGCGTTTATGTTCGTCGAAATTATTAATTTCAACGAACCTCCTGCGATCCATAGGAAACCCACAAAAACCTTCAGTAGACATTTTGCAGAGCAGGTGTAAACAAACCATGTCTATTCCCTTTCCGTTTCTCCCGCTTGTCCTGCATTCTTTCCCAAAAATAGGGACATTTTTTTTAAAATGTCGCGGGACGCGGGACAAATTGTTTAAAAATCGGGACGTCTGGTCACGCTTATTACTTATTACATCTTATAACTTTATTTATACTTTTTCAAATATTATAGCATTAAAGAATTTAAAAAAAATATATGATTTGTATATATATGTTTAAAATTATTAAGAATCTATCTCACCATAACATGGCCTTAATTTTTAATAAAAATGTACATGATTATTATACTAGAGGTTG
This sequence comes from Diploptera punctata, assembly GCA_030220185.1. Taxonomy (NCBI): domain Eukaryota; kingdom Metazoa; phylum Arthropoda; class Insecta; order Blattodea; family Blaberidae; genus Diploptera; species Diploptera punctata. Next base: position 83,045 of record JASPKZ010000679.1, on the reverse strand, counting down.
TGTACTTTATTGCACAAAGATACTAGTTTCTCAAAAAAAAAAAAGGTATAAAAGGGATTCGTTATGCATTAATCAACCATTAAAATAACTACTTACCTATTGAATATCAACATTTCACGAATGTTAAACATTTTTCTAATTGTATTAAAAATACTTTTTCTCATTGCTTTCTTAGTTAATTTTGTTATTTTATTATTATTAATATCATCCTTTTTAAATATTGTATTTATATGTGTATATATATTGTGTATCTATAGTAGTTTGTATTACATTAAACTTATGCCTGAATTTGTTTTCTTGTTTTTATTGTTAATTGTTTTATGGCCATTATTTTTTGTATATTGCCCCTTAACATGAGCAGTCTTGCTCTTTGGAGTCTTTGAAGAAATAAATAAATAATTAGTAATAAAGTGTGTTTATATATTGTATTATTTTGTGATACTTCATACATAATATTATGAAATGAACGTCTTAAATAAATAATGTTTTCTAAATAATTCTAATTTATTCATACAATTACAGTACACAGGAAAAAAAAAGCATAACATTGAAAAAAAAAACAGGCATCTCCTTTCAATGATTTTTTTAAATGATCCTTATGTTGAGGATCCCACAATAATTGCTTGCTTCTATAAATATCAATAAGTTTTAACATGTTTTCCTCTGACCACTCCATACTCAAATAATAGGTGCGCACCGAAAACAACGAACCCTCTCAGGTACCCGTCCAAATCTAAACAGCGAACCATCAAAGTGTTCGCGGAAAAAAAAACCGACAATGAGTGGATCGTGGTGCGAGACGCGCGCGCCGTTCGCGCGCACCTTAAAACCCCGTCCAAATCTGACGACATGGTGCGCGGCGCGCGGCGCGCAAGTGTGTACGTACGTTTAGAAACTACACTGTCGACAGAACTCAACAGTAGCCGCATCAAAGCCGCATTCTGTGTAGATTCTTATCGTTGATTGATTGTTTTGCCAGTTTAAGGGTTAACACAGCAGGCAGCAGAGTGGCAGAAATAGAAATATATCTCTCATCTTCCTCATGTGATTAAGTACAGCTGCAACATAATTTATGTGGCACAATTATCTTAACTGCAGTTCAGTTTCAGCTTCTTTAGCAGCTTTTGAGGGGGTGTATGGTGCGTAAGGGGGGAGGGTGAGTTGCAGATACTGCTAGTAACTATCCTCAATTTAGAAAACATAATAGTTACTACATGTTGCGTTTTCTTATCTAGTTCTCTGTTAGTGAATACTTTGTTGTCTAATAAGTTTGGATGGTTCATTATAGAATAGCATTGTTTTTATAACAATTTATTCAATTATTATTATTATTACTATATTATTATTAATAATATAATATTATTATTATTATTATTATTATTGTTATTATCATTAGTATTATTGTTTGTTATTATTATTATTATTAAGTTTTTTTGTTATGGCTACTAGTTCCCTCCCCCACTTGGCAATGATCCCACCTGCCACACGCCCTTTGGTTTTGACGAAGAGGCTACAGTTACCAGAACTGGACTCTGCTACTAAATCTAATTCGTGATGATATTCTAATGTGATCACTAAAGAACAATAACATTTGGAGTTTTATAAATTTTGATTACAGAAAACGCCAGTACTTTTAAAATATTCTAAGCACACGTGATATGATGGTTGGTTCTTTTTTTGACGTGATAAAATAAGTTTGGACACGTGAAGAGGTTGAATGAAGATAAGTTAGGAGTTTGGTTTGGATTCCAAATCGGTGGAATAAAAGAGAGATCTAAGAAGACATGGATAGAGGAAATTACGAAATTTGATGAAAGATTAGCGTGCTTGCCTTGGCATGCTGCGAGCCCAGGTTCGATTCCCGGTCGGGACGGGCTCCTGGGTGAGATTTTTCCTCACCTGCGAGATAAATTTCATGAAGCTTAGGGCCCAACGGTCTTCGAAAATCATCCGCCCGTCATTATATCCTTATCATTATCATTTCACCGGTGTGGAAAGCACGGGAAACTTACCGCATCTATAATTCTGTAGTAAAGCTGCAAAGCATATCATGAAAATGCTATGATTGCAGTGAAAACCCTGCCCTCGAGCTGAACACTATAGATATAATCCAGTTATGTAATAAACTGTAGCTGTTTTGGTGAACCCTAAGGCACGTGGCAGGAGGGAACAAGTCCAAGTGGGGGAGGGAAGCAGTAGTCATGCAAAAAAATCTTAATAATAATAATAATAATAATAATAATAATAATAATAATAATAATAATAATAATAATAAAATAAACAGATTGAATTATTAAATGACATTGCAGAGAAAGTTGGTCTGCAGATTTCTTTTAAAAAAACGGAATATATTTCATGCAATAAACAAGCGCCAAAATACCTGGAAACCAAATATGGAAAAATTAAACGAGTTTCATAATTTAAATATCTTGGTGAAATAATTCAGGAAAATGGAATTGAAACTAAAGTCAATAAAAGTAGATGCCAAAAAATGGAAACATCATTTCGGCTTACTCACAACCATTACAATAAAAAATGCATATATTTACATACAAAGTTACGACACTATAACACTGTAATTAAACCAGAGTGCCTCTATGGAGCAGAAGAAACATATAATTTTGAACAGAAAAAAATATATCGAAAATATAGTGAAAAAAGAATGCAAAATTATAAGAAAGGTTTTAGGTCCACAAGTCATAGATGAAGCATTTAGACTCAGAAGTAAAAAGGAAATAAAAATATATACTGGCATTCATAGTGATATTAGAAAACGAAGGTTAAAATTTGATGGCCATATTAAACGAATGAACTCAAGTAGGCTTACAAAACAGATAATGGAATTCTACGAAAACAGAAGTAAAGCTCCCGTGGATACTATGAAGTGGATTGATGAAGTCAAAAAGGACTTAACATTGGCAGGAATTACTAAAGAAGATATCCCAAACAGAGATATATTTAGAATTAAGGTGAATAAGTGGCAAGTTGACCAAGAGGACAAAACCGAAGAAAAAAAACTGGAACAACTTGGACAGATGAGAGAAAACAAGTTCATAGCAAAAGACTGAAAGAAATTTGGGCTCAAAGGAAACGCCTCTAAGTACTTTGCGTAGTCCTACATGGGCTCATCCGCAATCAAAAAAAAATAAAGTACATTGTTATAAAAAGACCACTACTATATAATGAACACTCCAAACATATGAGAAAGCCTAAGTATTCACTAACACAAAACCAGTAGATAAAAAAGCTCAACGTGTGGTAACTATTATGTTTTCAAAATTGAGTGTAGTTTCCGGCAGTACCTGCAGCTCGCTCTCCCCTCATACTGCACCGTACAACATGGACCCTTCAAAAGCGTCTAAAGAAACCAGAAACTGAAACTATAAATAAGGGACTATAGGAAGGTGATTGGAAGGATAGAAATGAATGGAGGAACATAATCAAATCTTAATATTGGGCATAGTAAGATGCTGTATACAGAGTGATTCAGAAATATGGCTATATCGTTTGATCGCATTTTGTGACGAACATATTATTATTAAAGGAAATATGATGTTATCATTGGAAAGGGAATCCTTCAAATTACAGTATTAGCACAAAACAAATCACTGCTCACGTGCAGCTTGGCTGGTTGATTTTTGTGGGCTAGGCGTCGAACGCCTCCACAATTCTCTTCGTTGTTTCTGCATCCGTGCTAATGCCAGCCTTCCAGGAGGTTTGATTTTCTGCATCCTTCCCGTTCCCAGCAGTCGTTTTCTCCATTTCCTCACAGTCGACGGCTGCAATGCTACGTTAAACTTACGTCTTGCCCGTCTTGCGGCCTCACAAACATTAGCATGCGTTATTGCCCATGCAGCAATCTTAATTTGCTGTTGCATATTCAACGCCATTTTGACTAATGGCGTAAGTTCTATACTGTTTTGTTTTATTCCATTGTTGCAATTTGAATAATTGCCTTTCCAATGGTAATTTAATATTTCATGTAATGGTAATATTTTCATCACACAACGCGATGAAATGTATAGCCATATTTATGATTCACCCCGTATATTTAATACCTGTTAAATAAATAAGATTTATCGCGAAAACATCTAAAGCAGAGTTAAATTATGGAAGAGATGGTGATTTAATGTTCAGCTTTTAATTTGGAATATTGGTTGAAAACAGTTATTGTTTGCAATTACCAACAGCTTGTGGATGACCATTAAAGTGAAATGAAAGAATGAGGAAGGCGTTGTAATAAATGAACCGCGAAACGTAGATGCAGAAAAAAAAAGTGTGCAGTCAACAGCTGCTGTGACCGCTTGTTTGAGATTCGCATCACTCTACCGACAATCGACTATTTTCCTACTTTTTACTTCGTTTTATTCCTCCCCTCCACTACTTAAGATAGGTCTCGATCTATTATATTGTGCAATGATGTTCGAATGGAAGTCAGCCAGTTTGTCTTTATTTTTATTTGGGGGTTCTCCCGTTTTCCTCTGCCAACAAACTTGATTTTACCAATTCTCCATGAAATCCTTGTATTTCACAGAGCTTCAATATCAAGTGCTGAATTTGAATCGAAACAGACTGTTTTTCTCAAGGGTTCTCACTATTTCCTAACTAGAGCTACGATTATGACCTAATCCACTGTAGCTTTATGTATCTTACATATTTTATGATCCTAAAGCAGACTATAGAATCTTCATTAAAAAAAACTGACGAAATAATTACAGTTGTTTAGAACACTCTAATTTCAGTAATTATTTGAATTTCTATAACATTTATAACACAGATACCGGTACTTTAGTTCCAGGTACATAAAGTAAACATATTTGTAAATTTTGTGCAATTTGACCTCACAGTTTTTGTTTTAAACTGCCATTCTTTCTAGTGTGTTGTTACCATCCCACCTCCTCAGTTCATTAACATTATATCACCTCCGTAATGAAAGGGTTAAAAGATGTTATATATTGTCGAAATGTTATGAATCTGAAATTTATTTAAGCTCGTAATTTTCTAAAACGTATAATATTTTTAACCCTTAAATTGGCAAAACATGGCATATGATAGTGTACCTCGACAATTGTTATGGACAATAATAAGAAATATGAATATATGTGATAAATGGATTAATATTGTTAGTAGGATCTATAGTAATACAAAAGCTATACAGTAAAAATACAAAATAATTTAACAAAGGAATTCACAGTGAATAAAGGCCTTAAGCAGGGATGGCAGTTTGTCACCAAATCTTTTTAACATTTATTAGCCCAGTCTCTTAGCTTATGGTATAAAAAATGTTCTGAAATGGGTATTCCTATAGGAGGAAAAGTATTGCATTTATTGTTGTTTGCAGATGATCAAATAATTTTTTACAGGGGATGAAGATGATATGAATATATGAAAATAAAAATAATGGGAAAGAATATAAAAAATGGGGACTGAAGATAATTTACTGAAAACAGATATTTGTGTTTGGGAAAGGATGTGGATGACCTCCTACTCGAAACAGGGCAAATAGAAAAGTGTGAATTTTTTAAAATATCTTGGGTCAATAATTACAAGTTCAGGTACCTGTGAGAGAGATGTACAGACTAAAATTGCAATGGCAAAAAAAATGCAACTAAAACATTACATGGAATAATTTTGAACAAAAATGTTACAAAGGAAACTAAAATGAAAATTTATTAGAGCATAATACAGAATATTTTGTCATATGGAAGTGAAAATTGGTCTTTGACGGAAGTTCAAAAGAATAAAAATTAGTACAGTTGAATTTTATTATTTTAGAAGAAGCCTCCAAAAAAACAAGACAGGATAAAATAAGAAATGAATTCCTTTGGAGAGAAATGAATGTCACCACATCTGTTGTTAAGACGATTGAAAATCAAACGCTTAAATGGTTATGGCCATGTACAAAGAAGGAATGAAAAGATGAGATGGCCAAAAATAGATACCCCATTGGTTCACCCCCTGGAAGAAATAAAACGTGGCAGGACCAAGATGCAAATGGAAAAACCTGACGTCAGAAACTATAATGGATTGATCGGAATTGGAAAGAGTTGAGATTATTGGATGATAGCAGATAAATGGAAACTAAAGACGGGCAAACCTAGAGGTGGGGGAAAGCCGAAGAAGACGGCACACAAAACATAAATTTCTGTGTAAGTTATTTGAATGTAGCGGACCGCCAGTGAAAACGGAAAATTGTGGTAGTATTATTATTAGGTAGATTGTATAATTGGATACACCTGTTTTCTTTTTGTTCGTTTTCTGGTGATTTATTTAAAATGATATAAATTAATTAAACCAACTGTTGTATCCAATAGGCATATATTACGAATTTAAGGGTTAATCCCAAATATATCCCTCTACTTAGTCATCATCATCATCCGGCATCATGGCAGCTGCCGCCGTCTTCCGGAAAACCAAACGCCATTTCTTTCTGATCCATCCATTGATCTCTCTTCCTATGATATTCATAGCTGCTGGTACCCCTTCGATCCAAGTTTTCTTCGGTCTTCCTCTCTTCCCCTTTCCATTGGGATCCATTCCATGACAATTTTAGGCAATCTTTGTTCTGGCTATTCTTTTGACATGGTCAAACCACTGTAATCTTTTCTTTTCTATAATGTCTATGATGTCTGGCTCCTCTTGTACACTCATAATTTCCCTTATTTCTTTATTTCGTATTCTATCCATTCTAGATTTTCCAGCTGTTTCTTTTTAAAACATCCATTTCTGTACTTAAAATTATTTTCATTTCCCTGGTAGGAATTTGCCAGACTTCAGCACCATATTTTAAAATGGCTCTGAATTATGGTTTGATATATTTGTAATTTTCTATTTTTGTAATACTTTTGCTCCACCAAACAGAATTTAAAGCCTTCTACTTAGTATATAACGAAATTTGAAATGTTTTACTCACTTAACTGACGTGATACTATGAGTCTCCGTGTAAAAAAAGAAGTAAGGCAAGTCAGTCCTTTCACTGTTACTTACAAGTTGAAGCGTGGAATCCGGAACACTGGTTTCTCAAGTGACTCTTCACTTCCTGACATAATAGTAGTCTCTTCCAAGATAACATTGTTAATCATTTGTTGTTAATCATTTTGTTTCTTGTATCGCACTGCGTATTATTAAATTTTACTTTTTTTTTTTTCGGAACGTGTAATTCCCTTCCACTCTAGCAGCAGTTGTCATACTATATATATGTTTTCAGAAAATTCATTTTTAAGATGGCAAAATCCAAAGGGCAGGTTCTCCAGGAAGGACTTCAGATCCCGATTCTGAGATTTTCGGGATCATAAAAGAACCATAGTCCCCATCGATTCCACATCTGCAAAAAAAATCAAGGTCAAAGTTCGCGAACATAGCCAATGCAAAGATCCTCCCAATAATAACTTACGGGATAGAAATCGTTTGGCCACATCTTACAGAAGCTAATCTGAACAAACTGGAAAAAGTGAAAGCTACATACATAAAAAGAGCATTAGGAGTATCAAAAACGACAAGAAGTCGTCTAGTGTACCTATTGGCAAGGGAGACTTTCCTTACAAGGACTTGAAAACAGCATACCTACTACCCATAGAGAAACTTCGAATAGAGGGAAAACTGAGTACAGTGACATCTAAAAAATTTCGGTCGTTTACGATGAACTACATTAGCAAACTACAATGGTAGCGCTGTTTCGTAGTAACAGAAATGTAACTAAATAAACAAATGCAAGGCACACGGCGTCCGTTCCCGGCCACAGAGTTTTCACGTTCACGCGGGTTTAACGGTGTTCACTCGGGATTATGGGAAGTTAGCCACTTTGTAAATTTAAATTTTTAACTGCTATCCTTTCGTTCTATGTAGACGGTACTGTAAATTATCGAAGTTAAAATCATTACTTAGATTTTATTTTACTCTAATTTGTAAGTAAATTCAAGCTTGTTTACATTTTTATGTGAATCTATTTTAAAAGATAAACCTACTACTAGAAGTGATAAAATTCTAAGATTTGTTAGGTTAGGAAGAGTGATGTTAGTGGTACAGCCATTTCTAATAAACTTTTAAAAATGTGACTTTATAATGGACAGATGTACGACATGGCTAAGGTTATTTAATAAATATTGTATAAAATATGTATGTGAGAATAAGGGGGTAGGTCAATTGTACATATTTATTAAAAGAGCTCATAATGCACGTTTTAAAATTTTAATAAACGAAAATGAATTAACCTGTTTTTATTTATTTCCATTCTTCCTTTCTGTTAAAAATTAAGAAAATCTGTAGGTCTGAGAGACTGGGTATACATAATTCCACAATTTAAGATTAAATAATACGTTATTTATTCCTATAAAAGTTAAATTCCATGATTATTCACCAGATGGCGTTATATAATTATAATTCATAATTTTACCACCAGGCGGTGCTGAATTTCATATTAGTACCAAAAAAAGAACCGAAAAAATTTAGGTGTCGTTAGTTGTATTACACTAGCGCCGCCTGTGGCATGTACGCGCAACTTGCCTACTTTCTTCTCTGGTACTCTGTGCCTACTACCAACCACGGAACCCTATGAACATGCGCTACAAAGACTACGCAGGAAAAGGGAGGAAGTATGGCCGGAATTCTTCAGCACCGGAGCGATGATAGACAGGAACTGGACAGAAGCAAATTTCCAGATACGACGCGTCATCACAAGACTAAGCGTACATGAATTCCACCACCTAATGTGTAGAGATAAAACATTCCATGACCCGAAGATGTCATACATATGCGAAGTATGTGAAGAGAAATGCGAAAGGTATCACATCGAAACATGTACACAAAGAACAAAAACAATTTGTGATTACGCGAGACAAAGTTAGTGTTAGTGATTTTTAGCTGTGTTATCACCTTTGCACATTTGTGCACAATCCATTTATATATAAAAGAACCATAGTCTATATAGTGCCTCAGAGGAAAATGAAATTGGTCTTCACCAATTATAGTCCAGTTCTAGTAACTGTAGCCGTCTTCGTGAATCATAGGCGCGTGGCAGGAGGTAACATTGCCGAGTTAGGGAGGGAAGTAATAGCCATGCAAAAAACATTTTCGTATTAGTGATGATAATAAAATTAATTGTTATAAAAAACAACACTATTCTATAATGAACACTCCAAACATATGTGAAACAAATTTTTACTAACACAGAACAAGTTGATAAAAAAATTCAACGTATAGTAACTATTATGTTTTCAAAACTGAGTGCAAGATGGCAAATTATCTTCTTGGGAAAAGATCAACACTGGAGTAAGACAGGGATGTGGGCTTTGACCGGTGCTTTTCATTATATATATGAATAAATTAATAAACGAATGGAGGAAAACACAACGAGGATATATACCCATCAATAGGAACCTCAAACTCGATGTTATTCTTTTTGCAGACGATTTAGCTCTTCTGGCACTTTCCGAAAATGATTTGCAACGATCAATTTATAATTTACAAAAAATAGCTGGCAAATTTAATATGGAAATATCAATTAATAGAACTAAAAGTATGGCATTTAATGGGAAGGACCATTACAAAGTAAAATCTGTCTCCAGAATAAAATTTTAGAGAGATCTAATCAATTTAAATATCTTGGATATTATCTCTCTATCTGGGATGAAAAGGATATCCCTGAAAAAATTACTAGTTATAATAAATAAAATTTGGGAATTATTAATCAAGTTATGAAACCATCCCTTGTACAAAAAACACCAGATTACGTTTATACAACACTTTGGCTAGACGAGTGGTAGTGAAGCATGGACACTAAAAAGACAACATGAAAGCAGAATAACGGCTTGTGAAATGAGATTCATGCGCAGAACAGCGGGTTACACCAGATGGGATCTGAAAAGGAACACCGATATCTTAAAAGAATTGAAGACTACGCCAATTTTGGAATATATTAAACAGTACCAACTAAATTGGAAACACCATCTGGAAAGAATGAGTTCAAATCGGATCCCCAAAGCTGTTTATAATTATATACCAAGAGGACGAAGATTACTGGGCCGTCTTATGAAACGCTGGAGGGAAAATTTCCTATAGGATCGTAACAGGCCTTGGCCTAATACTTAGAAGGAAGAAGAAGCTGAGTGTAGTTGCTGGCAGTACCTGCAACTCACCTCTCCTCTTAGCGCACTTACAACATAGACCCCTCAAATACGGCTACAGAATCACAACTGAACTATAATACCTTAGTTTCCTATTCGATGTTTCCTTGAGGCGATGTACTAATTACATGTCATTTTCTGACATATAAAATTACTAAATTAAAAACATGCTAAGAAACTCATCAGTAGCAAAGCATTCATGCCCCGAGCGGGGATAAATAATTAACAGAAACGGTTAAGTAATAGTATTTTGGAAGCATTTAACAATTTATTTACTTTTATTAAATATTATTTTTGTATTGTATTGTATTGTTTGTAAGCCTATATTTTCCCTTTACAGAGATTTAGGTGCTCTCCCCCTACAGGGAAGAATTTGAACCATACTAATTTAGTTACACTTGTTTTCGTATTGATGTCATTTTGAGTGGTCCGTGGCCAGCGTTCCACCTCATACTGACATCTAGGAAACCAAGGTAGTACTAGGACGGGAAAATTCGGTCAATTTTGCTTGGAGGGCCTTTTCATTCAGGCTTAAGGCTTTTTCCGATCCTGAAATCTTCAGACTCGGGACCCACGGCTTTAAAGTCCCTCCGGTGGACTTGCTCCTTGGATTTTTCCATCCTAAAAAATCCATGGACCTCAGCCGGGTTTGAACCCGCGATCCTCGGGACCAGTGGCAAGGAGCATAACCACTAGTCCATCGCGGCCGACATTAAATATTATTAAGATTGATAAAAATTTAAAGCATTATATATAAATGCACGTTCCAGTTCTTATGGATAAACGTCTGATTCTGAAGTTTGTAAGTTAAAACCCGGCCGGGATAGACAGGGTTTTTTATAGTGTACGGATCCTGAGCACGTGTTCAAACAAAATTTCCAGCTATTTCACACCCAGATTTGAATTAAGACAGTGTAGATGAAATTTCCCTGAACAATATTTTTTTAACTGCTGTCACATTCATTTTGGCGCCAAAAATTGATTTTGCCCCTGAAAAGTTACTTTGACATAACATTTTTATAGGCCTATCTTGTTTTTAGAGAGTGAAAGCAATGGAAGAATATAAAAATGGGGACTGAATATAAATTTACAGAAAACAGAATATATGTGTTTAGGAAAGGATGTGGATGATCTCATACTTGAAACACGGAAAATAAAAAAGTGTGAAATTTTTAAATATCTTGGGTCAATAATTACAAGTTTAGGTACCTGTGAGAGAGATGTACAGACTAAAATTGCAATGGCAAAAAATGCAACTAAGACATTACATGGAATAATTTGGAATAAAAATATTAACAAAGGAAACTAAAATGAAAATTTATAAGAGCATAATACAGAATATTTTGTCATATGGAAGTGAAACTTGGTCTTTGACGGAATTACAAAAGAATAAAATTAGAACAGTTGAATTTGATTATTTTAGAAGCCTCCAAAAAAGAAGACAGGATAAATAAGAAATGAATTCCTTTGGAGAGAAATGAATGTCACCACATCTGTTGTTAGAGGATTGAAAATCAAACGCTTAAATGATATGGCCGTGTACAAAGAATGGAAAATGAAAGATGGCCAAAAAATATATACCAATGGTCACCCCATGGAAGAAAAAAACGTGGCAGACCAAGATGGAAATGGAAACCTACGTCAGAACTATAATGGATGATAGGAATTTGGAAGAGTAAGATTGGAATGATAGAGATAAATGGAAACTGAAGACGGCAAACCTATAAGTGGGGGAAAGCCGAAGAAGAAAATTAAATATATGTATATATGGATGAAAATATAACCATCCTGGATATATGAAGACAACCAGTAATATGCCGGTACGCCGTAGCGTAGGTGATTAAAGCAAACTGGCAACAAGTAAGAAAATTTGAGGATTCTAGTTGCGATGGGGTCAGAATATTTTAATTCACATAAACATTCTATCTGCACTATATCACTGGGTGGACTAAGCCTCTTACGAAATGAGAATCTGACAATGTTCTGGAATTAAAGACGCTGTTCACGCAGGGCTGATAACCCGTGTAATAAATGCTACCGATTGTCTAGAAAGATGGTTGCCTTAACCTCATATTACTTCAAAAATCCTCCTTAAGGGCACCTAGTACTTATTTGGGTTAAACATTGATTTTTTTCTTTTTGCATCAAAAAATCAAGGAAGATCTATTTTATCGATGTGTAATATTTTGTCGATTTTGAACATTTAAACCCATAAATATCGATTTTTAAAAATGGCGTATGTGTTGTGCTAAATTTACACTTTTTTATTTATTTATTTATTTTTTTATTTTCCCGTAACTTGTATTTTTTCACATTTTGGTACACTTTTCTCTGCAACTAGGAGAATAATTTTTGCGTGGATATGTAGTTTAAGGAGCTCTATACATAATAAGGTAAATTTATCTTGGTGCTGTTGGTAGTGTTTGAAATTTTAAAAAAAGTATCGGTATGCAAAATTTTTAACAAAAAAATTGGTCTCTGAATTTAAAAAAAAATAAAATCACGCTCTATATCTGAACACGACCAAACATTATTGTCAAATGAACTAATGAGCAATAACGTACTAAATTTATAAAACAATTGGATAAGTAGGTTTTGAAAAAATGTAGCAAAACAATACTTTTTTAAGAAGTTGGATTTTTATTTTCTTTTATTTTTTAGTATTTTAAATTACTTATGAAGAAATAAGTCTAAAAAGTTACCCGGAATGCCATTATATTCAGGAAGACCTATTTAATTAGTGACGTAATTCTCATGCACATAATTTTAGAATAAGATGAAAAAATTATTTTGTACGTTGCATATTTTTAAACCAAATTGCAAGAAAATTAGTACCGGGTGGGACTATTTTACCTTCACAAATAACGTGCTAGCATTTAAGAGGCGGGGCACAATTTTTAAACTAATTACATTGTTCTATATTATTTCATGTAAACCACAGATGTAATTAAATTAGAAAAATATAGGTTAAGTACATTTCGTGCTTACGGTGTATTAAGATATATTATTATGATATCATCATCATCCGGTATCAAGCAGCTGCCGCCGTCTTCCGGAAAACCAAAACGCAATTCCTCTCTGTCCATCCATTGATCTTCCTCCAATCCTCTGATATTCATAGCTGCTTGTACCCATTCTATCCAATTTTCTTCGGTCTATAAACATGAATTTAATGTTTGCATGTAATCTCATTGCGTTACTGCTTTAAAAATAAATAAAAAAACATACCGCAACAGGTCTAGAAGCCCGTGGTCTACCACCTGTCTGCTGGCATCACATCAAGTATTATCTACAGAGGTAAAAGTTCATCTACCCAGTGTAGGGTGACATGTGATCTGCATGTCGAGCTGTTATCTGATTTTTTCACATTGAATCCGCCACTTACTGTTGCTGCACAAATTCCTCATGATCCTGGCTGGGCACCAGTCCCATACTGAGAGAAATATCATGAGGAAGGTCATCCCCCCAAGGGGATTCGAACCAGCATAAGTCCGGTAACTCTGCACCAAGGCATGCATGATCCCTTAAACCACTCTGCTACGAAGAGGGACTTTTTAAAACACCACAATCTATGCAATTCAACTCAATATTACCAACATTGAACGGGGATGATTGGAAAACATTAGGTCAGGTTAGAGGTGTGTGGAGAGCTGATGTCTGCGCGGTCATGAACCTACGGGTTCGATAGTGCCAGTAAGTTAGTATTAAAAAATTAAGATTAGCTGCATACTCTTTCCATCTGTGTAATGACTACACGGTAGTTGCAATTGTGTATTTAACGAGTTTGTGATGTGTATGAAACCTTCAACTAGAAAAATAAGATCATCTCGAATAAGATGCATCAACAGTCTTGTATGACATTCATTTTAGATGTATTTATTGTATCTCAAACAAGTACCCAATAATCCCACATAGCAACTACTAAGTGGTGAAGATTACATAATATTATGCATTATAACAGTGCGTAGTGTATTAATTTCTACAACATAAAATCACCTTCACGGAAATTAATATACCTACCTTCTTTTCAAGAGATCTCTTAATTTACTAAAATAATGTATTTTCAACCCTCTCGCCCAATTTTTAGTTTGGTCCGAAAAAAAAAACAAAAAATTGTGAATTTGTAACAAAATTGATCCAGAATGTTTTTTTTAATGTTGTAATTTCCAAAATTGTAAGGGATTTCGGTCCCTAAGGCTGTTCAGCTTATGAATTGAAATTAAATATTTCCTAGTTTCTCCATTCTCCTCGGCGCGACGACATAGAAAGCCATTGGCCTATCAGCCGGCTGCTGGCCTCGCATCCACACGTATTAATCACAGAGGTAGACAATCATCCAGCCAGTGTGGGGGGGATATGGTCAACATGTCGGGTCCCCTAGCCGTTACAACTGGTTTTCTCAACCTGGAGCCGCTACTTACTGTAACTACCCAAATTCCTCACGATGCTGGGTGGGCACCAGTCCCATATTGGCAAGACATTCCATGAGAAAATTTCTTCGTCCATGGATACTCGAACCAGCACAAGTCCGGTAACTGTGCGCTAAGGCATCTTGCTGTTGGACGATCACTAAGAGACAAGAACAAAGATTCGAAGCAGCTGAGATGAGATTTTTAAGAAATATAGCAGGATATACTCTGCTGGATAAGAAAAGAAATGAAGGTATAAGAAAGGAACTAAATATTTTCGAAGTTAGAGACCGAATAATTAAATATAAGAACGACTGGAAAGAACATATTGATAGAATGCCAGAAGGATAATTTCCAAAATTATTGCTAAATTATAAACCGCACGGAAGTAGAACTGTTGGAGGCCCACACAGAAGATGGTCTGAATAATTTTAACAATTCTAGCTTTCATGAAACCGGAACGAGCCAACAGGCTTAACTCTGGATGATATTGGAAACATGAAAATGTTGAACTTGAGGGTTCAAGTGGGGCCGAGTAGGCTATGTAATAATGTGACCGGCGTTGGTATCCAGGAAAGAAACATTGACCCACTTTGGGACAACCAGAATACATCTAAGAAAATTCACTGGGCCGTTATTGCTGGTTTGGCAATATTCCAGACGAGTTTATATTTTGAAAGTTGTTTCTCAAGATAACTTGAGAAGACGAACGGTAAGGATATGTGGATGTTTGTTTCCGTCTCGTTCTAATTGCGTTGTGGTCAATATATCAATTAGTTCCACCATAGTTCCATCTTCTGGACCCACTTCGCATGACCACCTGTATCACACTCATTCTAGTCGAATTATTCTTCCAAAATTTCTTCTTCTTCTTCCTTCCAAGTATTAGGCCAAGGCCTGTTACGATCATACAGAAAATTTTCCCTCCAGCATTTCATAAGATGGCCCAGAGATCTTCGCCCTCTTGGTATACAATTATAAACAGCTTTGGGCATCCGATTTGAACTCATTCTTTCAAGATGGTGTTTCCAATTTAGTTGGTACTGTTTAATATATTCCAAAATTGGCGTAGTCTTCAATTCTTTTAAGATATCGGTGTTCTTTTTCCGATCCCATCTGGTATAACCCACTGTTCTGCGCATGAATCTCATTTCACAAGCCGTTATTCTGCTTTCATGTTGTCTTTTTAGTGTCCATGCTTCACTACCATAGGTCAACACTGGTCTAGCCAAAGTGTTTATATGAATGTAATCTGGTGTTTTTTTTTAACAATGGATGGTTTCATAACTTGATTAATAATTCCCAAACTTTTATTATAACTAGTAATTTTTTCAGGGATATCCTTTTCTTCCCAGATAGAGAGATAATATCCAAGATATTTAAATTGATTAGATCTCTCTAAAATTTTATTCTGGAGACAGATTTTACTTTGTATTGGGTCCTTCTCATGAAATGCCATAATTTTAGTTTTGTTAATTGGTATTTCCATATTAAATTTGGTACCTATTTTTTGTAAATTATATATTGATCGTTGCAAATCATTTTCGGAAAGTGCCAGAAGAGCTAAATCGTCTGCAAAAGAATAGCATCGAGTTTGAGGTTCCTATTGATGGGTATATATCCCAGTTGTGTTTTCCTCCATCCAAAATTTGCCTTCTAATAATATACCTATAACACTTTTCAATATCTAGTGAATTTCAAGATAAATATATTATATAATGTTAGGAAACCTGTCTGCCTAATTCAGGTGAATAGCGTGCCTATTTTCTGACTAGGGGAATATTGGACATTTTTATTCCAAAATTTGTATGCTCTGAGTAACGACGATGGTATACAATATTTAATTAATACATTATGCATTAGACACCTGGCTTAAATTCCAAACCTCTCCACAATACTGTATTTATGTTCAGAAAGCATGTAGTACTTTAGGTACTGATTCATCCGTCAAATGGGGACGTCGAAGCCTGGAGTTAAAAATATAAAAGGTAAAGAGTTCCCACTACAGGCCTCAAGAGGTCCTTGAGGTAGTAGGGGGTTAAGGCTCCCAATTTTTTTAGACAATCGGCAAGAGATATCAGTCCTGCGTGACAGCCGCATTTACCC
Source organism: Diploptera punctata (assembly GCA_030220185.1). NCBI lineage: Eukaryota > Metazoa > Arthropoda > Insecta > Blattodea > Blaberidae > Diploptera > Diploptera punctata. Next base: position 66,409 of record JASPKZ010000679.1, on the reverse strand, counting down.
CCATGACATGAGTCTGGTACTCATTCCCGTTAGAGGTTATTCGATCTCAGGACCATGGTGTCACCAGAAGATTTGTGACAGTTTAAAAATCCCTACTCTCGTTACTCGAACCCTCGACCTTCCGGTTTGTAGCATGGAGGCCTCCTTTGCAATTCTCGATAGATGTAGACTACATACTAGCTCCGAATTTAACATTCTCCTTTCCCTTCACTATCACCCTTGCACAACGCACACTACTAAAATACCTGAATATACATTCATAGTATTCTGCTCTCTGATCACAGTGTAAGTAGTCCTACACATTATCTGTGTGTAATGTGGTCTGCCGAAAGTTTTGTGTAAAAATTTTAAAAATATTCCACGTTAAACGACTTAACCACTAAGTGCGGATCCGGATTAGGAAAAGGAAAAGTGCAGTTGTGGCTTTGGCTCGTACACGCACATGTGTTACGAAACAATAAAGTGATAACACTGATAGACAAGGCTTTCTTGACAAGAAATCTGATTAGTGAATCTAGTGCATTTTTTATAGGAGATACTAAAGGACACTACGCACACACTTTTGAGTAACACTACGAAATTAGGACTGGAAGTAAATATCAATAAAACTAAATATATGGTCACACGTAGAAGAAATACATTATATAATGGAAATGGACAGCTAATGACAAATCAGGGAAATTTTGAGGAAGTGGCTGAATTCAAATACCTAGGAACGATAATCACAAATAGGAATGAGATGCACAAAGAAATTAAACATAGGCTCAATTCTGGAAATGCATGCTATTAGGCATTGCAGAGACTTTTGATGTCCCAAACTCCTTTAAAAAAACCGTTAAACTGAAAATATATAAAACTATTATTCTACCAGTTACATTATATGGGTGCGAAACCATGGACTCTTACTTTAAGGGGGGTAAGGAGATTACGGATATTTGAGAATAAAGTACTTAGGAAAATTTTTGGGCCAAAGAGAGACGAACCAAGACAGGTAAATGGAGAAGACTACATAACAATGAACTACATGGTCATTATAGGAAGACAGATATAATAAGAACAGTTAAGTTCTCGTAGACTGCGATGGGCAGGATATGTTGCGCGTATGGGGAATGAAAGACGAGCATGGAAGCTTCTTGTAGGAAAGCCAGAGGGAAAACGCGCAGTTGGAAAACAAGAATGAGGTGGTAGAATTACATTAACTAATGATTTGAGCGAAGTAGATTATAAAGGGAATGATTGGAAAGCATTAGCTCAGGATATGGATGTATGCATAGCTTATGGTCCACGCGGTCATGAACCTACGGGTTCGATAGTGCCAGTGAGTAAGTAAGTAAGTGCATATTTCATACTGAATTCAGATATGTAGTCAGATTTTTTTCCATGAGGCTAGTTTTTTTGTAACAGCTACTTTTTTTTTTAAATTGATTTTAGCATTTTCTTTCACATGTCATAAGAACCTTTACCTTATATGAAGAGTTCCCTGTACCAGTATAAATGCAGATATAACCATAACTCATAACTCTGATTCTGACCTAGCTCAAACTGAAAATGATTCAGATGGAAATAAAAATGATCTTACATAAAACATGCCCGAAAATCACTATCTACCACTTTCTAGGAAGTCAGAATGAGTTAGAGTTAGATGGATTTCATTAAAATTATAAAAGTTATAAAATGTAAATGAATATCACACAAAAACTCTTGCCTGATAGGAAAAAACTGAAAGATATTTAAATTCAGGATGAAAAATGCTTCTAAAATCTCATATTTTTATTCTTGTCAAAGAAAAAAGTTAATTTTTGTCGATCAGTGTAATTAGAGCCCGGATTTGTATGCAAAATAAAGTATTAAATATGCCATGAAATATGTAGAAAATATATGCGGCCATAATATGGAAAACAAATTGTAATAAAATCAAATAATTATATATTTGCTTTGTGGGTAATCCTACCTTTATCCTGGCTGTTTACAGTAGAATAAGGAACGTTTTCAATGAGGTTTTCTTGTGTGAAACTCCGTCTGTCAGTGAAGAAGGTTTTATACAACGAAAATGGTCCTTATCTTACATGACACGATGTCTCAGATGCATGTGAAAAACACCACAGTTCTTCAGTGAATTCCTCTTCGGTTACAGATTTTTATCTATTACCAGAGAGACATTTTGCTGATTTGACAAATTCTATTGTAGCCAGGATTTTTATTTAATACTTCACTAAGCTTATCGAATGCGATTTTAGCAGTACCGTAATTATTATTTATCAAGGCCCACGGGTATTCCCCTCTTACACAGATGTAAATATACACCTTACGCTTATATCCAATTGATTGCAGATGCTTTATTAAAAAATATTAATTAGTAATTAATTACTAGTATTTAGCAGAAGGAAAAATTATAATTTAATAACACATTTAGGAGTAAAATGTGCATTTATGCATTAAAATAAAATGGCATTTTCCCCGGAATATACATTTCATTATCAAATACCGCTCAAATTGTCTGTGAAAGGGCCACTTAATATGTAAATCATTTCGGGATTGCGGACCTAAAAAACTATACTTTAATAAAATAACTATACTCCTATATCCGTAATATTACATATTACAAACCGCGCGTGGAAGTAAAACCGACTGCCCTCTAATTAATACTACGTAACGATGTATATACAAAAAATAGCCAAATATCCTTGTTATATACTGTCATACGAAAACAAATCGCTGCATTTTAAATGCACTGTCTTTTGTCTGGAACAATATAAAACAATAAATACGTAACTTGCCGCCATTTTTATAACTAATTGGTGCATGGCGGCGGCTCCTGTAGTTTCAATAATAACCGAATCACTGCATTTTAGATGAACTGAACTTTATTTGGAACAATATAAAACAATAAACTTACTTGCCCGCCATTTTTTATAACTAATTGGTGTCATGGCTATAAGTAAAGTGATCCCACAACAGGCCCGGAGGCCCTTGAGGTAGTAGGAGGTTAAGGCTCCCACTTTTTCTAGCAACAATCGGCACTTGATGTCAGCCGGGTTGTCAGCCCTGCGTGACGGCCGCCTTTACCCCCCCAAACAGCGTCTGGTACTCATTTACGTTAGAGGCTGAGTTGACCCCAGGGCCATAGTGCCGCCAGAGGGTTTGGGTCAGTTTAAAAATCCTAACCCCCAACGGGACTTGAACCCTCGACCCTCCGGCTTGTAGCTCAGTGCCTTAACCACTACGCTTACGGCGTTGCCCCGTCATGGCCTATAGTTTCAATTATATAACAAATCACTGTAATTTTAAATGAACTGAATCTTTATTTGGAACAATATAAAACAATAAATACGTACTTGCCGCCATTTTTATAAGTAATTAGTGTCACAGCCTCGTTGTAGTTTCAACTAATAAACGTTGTCCACACTGTTAACGTTAGTCGGTTTTTATAATGAACGCAATATTTCCAACCAAAGATGTTATTGTTTTACTATTATTTATTATTTTGAAAACACCATCGCGCAAAAAATAATGTACAACGTACGTTTGTGAAGTGTTTTTACAAATCTCGGAAATTAAAAACTAAACTTCGCTATCGGGCGTTTTTAAAAACTTTTCCTCGCTTCTGTAAAAATCCACTTCCCAACCTCGCATCATAATATACTATTACGTTCTACGATGGAAAAGCGAATGGGAAGAGAGAACCGTTTGGCTTCAGGAAGGGAAAGGGTACGAGAGATGCAATTAGATTGATAGTGACAAGGTAAATGTAATTATAGGGAGACTGGGCTGGGATTGGAACACAGTGTTAAAATAAAAAATATATAGAGAATAAAAGCGAATGGAAGGATTTATATGACGATGTATGGTCCTGTGGACGTAATAAAGTATTCTAAATACCGGTTTTTCTGTTTACAGTTCTCTAACATCTGTTTATTTTTACACTCAAGATTTCAGATAACCTCTATATTTTGTGAATATTTCACGGTTCTTTGTATACTTATTTCCTCCATCGCTGGGGTCTCGAGGTATAGTCCGGTATTCTTGGTAACTGTAGCCGTCTTATGAATGAAAGTTGAAAAATAAATTGTACCTGTTGGTAGGTGCCGTCTTCCTCAACTTTGTTAAAATATTGTATATAAAAATTAACTGGAGCGCTTTCGGAAGTTATCTTCCATCTTCTGCAGGTTCAGCTTCTGCTACTTGTTGTTGTGTACGTGATGTATACTCCAACTGTTTGTAGCAGCAACTGACTTGTTCTTGACGATGTATAATGGGTTTGACTTGGGCGCGTTCTCATTAAGAAGTGAGGTGTTGTTCGTTTTCTTTTATAATTTCGATGTCTTCAAATATATTTATCCTAGCTGGATAATGACTTTCTGTCAAAAGGGGGGCCCATCGCTTCAAATCGACGTGTTTATTGTGATGTTTTCAGTTTTATAAGGGATTATACATACATTTTTATCTTCCAGTTGCTTTTGGTATTTCATTCTCTCTTTCGCATATTAACAATCTTAAGTGGCCCAACATGGATTTGAGCAGAAACTGATTTGGATTTAGTATTCAGTACATTACCAAAATTCGACCGCGACAAGGATTAAATATTTCAGTTCCTTTTTGACTCCCGTCAACAGTGTCAAGCACTTCCTCTGCTACGCTGAAGGATAGATACTGGGAAGCAAGAGCCAAACTTCCTGTTTTGCTATGATGATTTATTGTTTTAATCTATAGTTTATTTATATAAATAAGAAAATGCAGAAATTTCAACATATTTGTGGAACAATCAGACGAACACTGAGGAGCTAAGTAAGAAAGGATACGCAGCTAAGATTTCATTCAACGATGGCACTACCAGTGGCGATGTATGGAAGTGAGGCCTGGATTCCGAAGTAAAAAGAAAAAAAAAGTTAAATTCAGGCAGCGGAAATGAGATTCCTACGGGCTGTGAAAGGTTGTACAACAGAATAACACATTAGAAATGAAAATATTAGAGAGAAACTAAAAGTACAACCACTTCTTCAACAAATAGAAGAACACAGGAACAATTCTGTGACACCATGCATAAAACCCATAACCCTCAAATTAAAAAAAAAAGAGTTAATATTATTAATGTAATATTGGAGCTGCCATTTATCATCCCTCAAATTTTAATTGCTGTACAAATAGTTAGACAGAAGATCCAGAGATGGCAACACATTGGAGGTTCACTTCAGATAGGAAACCTCCATGCATGAAACTTCATTTTCTCAGAACTACTTAAATGAGGGTTATTGGTTTCATGCATGGTGCCCACAGAATTGTATATAAACATCTGCAAAAGAATGACAGAGGATAGGATAGCAGAGATGGCTCTGATGTATAATCCTGGAGGACGAAGATCGGTAGGAAGGCCATGACAGCGCTGGGCTGAACAGGCAAAGACCTAATCCGTGAAGTTATATTTATATTATATTATTATTATTATTATTATTATTATTATATATTATTATTAATTATTATTATGAATTAATTGTGTTATTGGTTTACTCATATAATTATGTTAACCTACATTTGTATAAAAAAAAATACTTACTTTACTTACTTGCTCACTGGCACCTATCGAACCCTGTAGGTTCCTGGCGCGCGCGGCACATACAGCTCTCCATACATCCCTATCCCTGAGCTAATTCTTTTCCAATCATCCTCCCTGTATAATCTACTTCCCTCAAATCATAGTTAATGTTTGTTCTCTCCACCTTCATTCTTGGTCTACGCAACTGGGCGTTTTCCCTCTGGCTTTCCTACAAGAATTTTCCATGCACGTCTTTCATTCCCCATACGCGCCACATGTCCTGCCCATCGCAGCTACTACGGGACTTAACTGTTCTTATTATTATCTGGCTTCCTATAAAGACCATGTAGTTCATTGTTATGTAGTCTTCTCCATTCACCTGTCTGTTCATGCTCTCTTTGGTCCAAAAATTTTCCTAAGAACTTTATTCTCAAAATACTCGTAATCTCCTTTCCTCCCTTAAAGTAAGAGGTCCATGTTTCGCACCCATATAATATAACTGGTTAGAATAATAGGTTTATAATATTTTCAGCTTAACGTTTTTTGAAAGGAGTTGGGACATCAAAAGTCTCTGCAATGCATAATAGCATGCATTTCCAGAATTGAGCCTATGTTTAATTTCTTTGTGCATCTCATTCCTATTTGTGATTATTGTTCCTAGGTATTTGAATTCAGCCAATTCCTCAAAATTTCCCTCATTTGTTATTAGCTGTCCATTTCCATTATATAAAAATAAAATAAGTCCAAGAAATGCCTATTAGGAGCAAGTCCATCATATTAAGAGGAAACCCGATGGGAAATATTACTTCAGTTGCTATAGTACTAAGAAGTAAGATATTACAGGTACTTATTTTCGTGAAATATTTGTTTACGTGGTGAAATGTGTTTGGTTAGTTTGTTGGTATTCACAATATGATGAATGACTATTTCTTACTGTCACAGAAATGTGAAAAATCTGAACGTGCAGCTGTGATTCACCCGACCGTGAAGTGGGCACGGAAACAGTTGCTAGCTCACTTCCGGCCATCTCAAGGTGCTGCTGTAATATCATCAATAATAATGATAATAAAAAGTTAAAAATCTTAAAATCCTGAACTGAATACAATTTCATTTCGATCACTTCATAGGTCGTATTACATTGTAGGTATTTCAGAAATAGTTTGCATAATCATCACCATAAACGTAAGATAGCCTGCAATGTGATGTGAACTGACGAAGTATTATAATCAACACTAATAAAACTCATGATAAAACTCCGTTCTGGTGATAATCACAAAATGAAAAATTATAATATAAACCGATAACATTGGTATTATATAGTCCTGGTCTCCCACAACTGTGTAAAGGATTCATTCTGACGTAGGCCTTTTCAGATTAGTCCATCATCATCAGCAGATTACATTGAGTAACAAATTGTTTTTTTTTTTTTTGTCTCAGGAAGAAAAATATGTGATTCTGAATAGTATTTTTTTCTCCTGAATTGAAATACGAATCGGTTTTTTCCATCACTCAAGATTTCGCGAGAGACAGGCATTTTATAATTTCAAACCGCTTTAATATTTTCTCTATTCGTAACCACACAATATTAGCACAGGTCGGACTCAACCTAGAAAAGTAAGAAATGAACGATTTTCTGCTAGATTTCCCCTGTGGAGCATCCCTCTTGATGGTCCAACAATAATGCGGCCAGCATATTCGGAATTCATTTGCCTTGATACGTCTCTTTCCATAGCTGAAATCTCCTGAGTTAGCCTCATTTCGTTTTATTTTACAATGGACGAAAAAAAGTTTATTAATAAATAATGAATTTAAATCCATTATTTGAAATTGAAATAAAAAAACTGTGAGTGATTGAGAAATTTTCGAATACTATTTGGCATAAAAAAACTGCATTAAGTACAACTATTGGTATTCATGATACGAAAATCAATGTTCATTAGTATTATCAGGCATAAATCTACAAAAAGTGGAAAAAATTACATATTTATGAACGGTGAATAAATGCAAATGTGGATCAAATACAGACTAAAAATCCAGTAAAATAAATGAGAACAGTTTAAAAGTCTATAATTTGACTGGACAAATTCTCTGGAATAAAGATATACCCACCCAAGAGTAAAAGGGCAATGTATATAAAACTTATTCAACCAGTTCTAACACATGCAGCTGAGACTTGGACATATACAAAGGACTTGAGCAGAATCCAAACTACAGAAATGAAATTCTTACTTGGAATGGTACATAAATCAAGGACAGATAGAATAAGGAATGACATCAGGGAGACTTAAGTGTAGAAATTAACAGACATAGAAAAACAGTAGACTAAAATGGTTTAGGCATTTAAAAAAGAATGGAAAAGGAAAGAATACCACAAAGACTTAAATATCAAGGATACAAGGAAAACGACCACGAGGTAGACGACGAGAAAGATGGATTAATCAAGTGAAGAAAAGTCTACAAGAGAGAGGATGCAACTGGGAAGAACTAAAAAGAAACAAAGAAAGGCAAGATAGAGATGGTTGGAGGTTATAATTGGAATGACCTTCCGAAAAGACACGATAAGAGGATAATGATGATGATCAACAGAAGGAGCAGGAGGTAGATCAGTAGATACTGGCTCCTTCTGCTGATGATGGGGCTATCCAGAAGGCCTACAGAGAATTAATCTTTTACAAAGTTGATGAGACTGACCGATAAACGTAAGAAAGTTTATAATTTATATATAAATTTTAATTGTTTTAACGAAGTGTTTTTTACTGATATTTTGTTCAGTTGAGAAAGACTAAAATAATAAACTCCATTATTTACATAATAAGCTAAAATGTGAGGAATTGGGTAACTAATTAAATAGCGGGTCAAGGTTAGGATTTAGCTATAACGACTAGGGGACCACGCCATGCTGACCACGTGTCATCCGTATATGGGATAGGTGATCGTCAGCTCTGAGGATGTAAGGCCAATAGCCGGATGGTAGGCCAAGGGCTTCTAGGTCTGTAACGCCATGGAGTTTTTCATCTCTATTTTTTAACGCTTTAATTATTTATTCGTAATTTAGAATACACAAGTCCGTGATTGTACAATGACTATTTAAACTCCTGCCCCAAATGGAATCAATGACCAATCACGTTTCAATTATTTTGTTTTACAACCAATGGCAGTCGTATTTAACCGCGCTATTTATCGAATTCTCTTTAACCAAAATAAAGGTCAGAGCATTATAATATTGCAAGTGACTGACTCTATAACAAATAGTTGAATATAGCAAATAATGAACAGATTCCTTCGAACTATAATTTGATAATTGTGTGTTCAATATTGTGTTTTTAAATAATGATTTTACGGAGTTGTTTCCTAAACAAAATAATTAATCTATAATGTTAGTTTAATATACAGTTTGATGTGTTTAATTTTTTCTCCACTAGGGTGCATTCTTACAATATTGCGATCTATCTGGTCAATAAATATGATCTAGTTGCAGTGGAGGAACAAATGAATCATAACCAAACATTTCTCATTCTTTCATCAAAATCGCCGTTTATATTAAATACATCAATATTTTAAAATTAGTATATTTAAATAATGATTTTTAGTAAGCAGTTTAATTTTATTCGTTATAAAAGTAAAGTAAAGTGATCCCACAACAGACCCGGAGGCCCTTGGGGTAGTAGGAGGTTAGGGCTCCCAATTTTTCTAGACAATCGGCACTTTATGTCACCGGGTTGTCAGCCCTGCGTGACGGCCGCCTTACCCGCAGAACAAGCGTCTGGTACTCATTTACGTTAGAGGCTGAGTCGACCCCAGGGCCATAGGTGCCGCCAGAGGGTTGGGTCAGTTAAAAATCCTGACCCCAACGGGACTTGAACCTCGACCCTCCGGCTTGTAGCTCAGTGCTTAACCACTACGCTACGGCGTGCCCCCTTTATTAGTTAAATAGTCCTAACAAACGTTAAATAGTCCTAACAAATGCCACTCTTGATTTCCAAATCTTCTAGATAAATTCACTCGTCACTTCGCGACTTGTGAATTTATCGATGATTTGGACATCACATTGTGGCATTACTTACGAAAAATATTATGATGTACAGTTAAGAATTTCTTATGAATTATTAAGCAAGTGTAATCCAATTTGCCCAAGATGATAACATTAATGAGGTGTGGGAAATTTACGGAGGTGTTTTTGTACGGATATGAACTTGTTTTTTCATAACTGTGTGAAACATTCAACATTTACACGTGTTCAGCTGAAGCTCTGCCACTTAAATAGGATAGTATAACGTGTACTACTCGCATTTATCGTCGTCTTAACCTGGTGAAGTGGAAGAGAGGATAACTCCATCAGGTAAATAAAATAAATAAATTGGCAATACATTTAGTTCATTTATTTAATACTAGCTAATCCCAATATATAAAACTATTATTCTACCAGTTATATTATGTGGTAGCGAAACATGGACTCTTTACTTTAAGAGAGGAAAGGAGATTACAAGTATTTGAGAATAAAGTTCTTAGGAAAATTTTTGGACCCAAAGAGAGATGAACAGACAGGTGAATGGAGAAGACTTTTAACAATGAACTACATAGTCTTTATAGGAAGCCAGATATAATAAGAACAGTTAAGTCTCATAGACTGCGATGGGCAGGACATGTTTGCACGTATGGGGAATGAAAGACTTGCATGGAAGCTTCTTGTAGAAAGCCAGAGGGAAAGCGCCCAGTTGGTAGACCAAGAAATGAGGTGGGAGAATAACATTAACTATGATTTGAGGGAAGTAGAATTATACAGGGAATGATTGGAAGCATTAGCTCAGGATGGGATGTATGGAGAGCTTATGTCTGTGCGGCCATGAACCTACGGGTTCGATAGTGCCAGTGAGTAAGTAATCCCGGCGTGCGCTGCTATGCCTAAATAATAAACGATGTGTTTTTAACGTTTAGTTTGAATAAGTAAAAGAAAACTAATTAAATATCGTTATTATTTTTATATATCCCGGCGCATTACTCGGCGTTGCCCAGAATCTACTTATACCGATCTTCTTGCATAAATTACCTGTTTTAGTTGAATAAGTAAAAGGCAAATTAATAATAAATTTGATAAATAAATAAAAATAAAACGTAGTTTTATTTGATTTTCATATTTATTATATGATTCAGTGACAGCTGTTTCGGTACACTGTACCTTCTTCAGACATGTTAAATTATGAATTGTGTGAATTGTGTTAACATGTCTGAAGAAGGTACAGTGTACCGAAACAGCTGTCACTGAATTATATAATAAATATGAAAATCAAATAAAACTACGTTTTATTTTTATTTAATTAATTAATTAACATTCCTTATGGAATGTCAAAATGGATTTAGGAAAGGACGATCTTGTATTGATTCAGCATTTTCTGTTAAACTATTGCTTGAAAAAAGAAGAGAATTAAACTTAGAAACACATTTTGCTTTCATAGATTTTGAAAAAGCATTCGACACAGTCAAGAGATCAAAACTCTTAAATATATTGGAAGACAGAAATATACCAAATTTACTTCGGCAGAACATACAAAATATTTACAAAGACAACACCATGAAGATTAAATTAAATAACAGATTTTCTGAAGAAGGAATTATAAATCGTGGTGTGAGACAAGGCTGCCCCCTATCCCCAACACTCTTTGCAATTTATATCAATGAAGTAATATGTTGCTGGAACAAAAAATATAAATTTGGAATAAGAATATCAGAAAATAGAAAATTAAACACCCTATTGTTTGCAGATGACCAAATAATAATAGCAAATTCCGAAGATAATCTACAGAAAGGTCTGTATGAAATTAACAAAATTACAGAAGAATATGGATTAAAGATATCCACAGAAAAAACAAAAATTATGGCATTTCAAGGTGTAGATCCTGTCAGAAGTAAAATTGGTACTGGACAATAAAATTTTGGAGCAGGTGAATAATTTTACATATCTAGGATGGCAATATCTCATATGAAGAAGAAAAGAATGTTAAATGCAAAAATATCTAAATTTTTAAGAATTTTAGGATTAATAAATTCTATCTTTAAGCCACAGTTAGTCCAAAAGCATTCAAGACTGAAAGTGTATAAAACACTGGCTCTTCCAACTCTTTTGTATGGTAGCGAAGTATGGACATTGAAACAGAAGGATATACAGAGACTTAGATCTGCTGAAATGAGATATCTTCGGAGGACTGCAGGATACACACTACTAGATCACAAAAAAAATGAAGACATCTTAGAAGAACTTACATATCGAATCTTTAGAAAACAAAATTTCTGATTATAAGTCAAGATGGATACAACATGTTCATCGAATGGAAGATCACAGAATACCCAAACTAATGTTAAGATATCAACCTGCAGGAAGAAGAAGACCAGGACGTCCACTCAAAAGACTTCTGGATGGTGTTTCTCTTTGAGGCCGAAACAGGTCAAAAAACTGGCCTAAATTCGTGAATGTACTATGATGATGATGATAATTAATATGGATGTTCATCAAGTAAGCACCAACTCAATTGATTAATTAATACATTTGATCTCTGCGTTATTGCAGCTAAACAACCAATAACTCTCAACGAACTCATTGGCACTATCGAACCCGTAGGTTCATGGCCGCGCGGACATAAGCTCTCCATACATCCCTATCCTGAGCTAATGCTTTCCAATAATTCCCTGTATAATCTACTTCCCTCAATCATAGTTAATGTTGTTCTCCCACCTCATTCTTGGTCTACCAACTGGGCGTTTTCCCTCTGGCTTTCCTACAAGAAGCTTCCATTGCGTCTTTCATTCCCCATACGTGCAACATGTCCTGCCCATCGCAGTCTACGAGACTTAACTGTTCTTATTATATCTGGCTTCCTATAAATACCATGTAGTTTATTCTTGTAGTCGTCTTTCTCCATTCACCTGTCCGTTACTTCTCTCTTTGGTCCAAAAATTTTCCTAAGAACTTTATTCTCAAATACTCGTAATCTCCTTTCCTCCCTTAAAGTAAGAGTCCATGTTTCGCACCATATAATATAACCGGTAGAATAATAGTTTTATATATTTTCAGCTTAACGTTTTTTGAAAGGAGATGGGACATCAAAGTCTCTGCAATGCATAATAGCATGCATTTCCAGAATTGAGCCTATGTTTAATTTCTTTGTGCATCTCATTCCTATTTGTGATTATTGTTCCTAGGTATTTGAATTCAGCCGATTCCTCAAAATTCCCCTGATTTGTCATTAGCTGTCCATTTCCATTATATACTAATTTCTTACGTGTGACCATATATTTAGTTTTACTGATATTTACTTCCAGTCCCAGTTTCTTAGTGTTACTGAATAGTGTGTGCGTGTTGGCTTTAGTATCTCCTCGCTATCGCCAGTAGTACTACATCATCAGCATCAGCATAAGCTAACAGCTTATTAATACCATTCAGTTTGTAAGCCTTCCTCATTCTCTAAAGAGTTAATGGCATGCTCTAGTACAAAATTAAATAGTAGAGGAGATAGTGCATCTCCTTGCTTCAACCCATTCTGGATTTCAAAAGTGTCTGAAAACTGTTTGCCTACACGCACCCTACTCTTTGAGCCATTAGACACATCGTATAAGTCTAACTAAAAATTAATATAAAATTATAGAATATTCACCTGAAAGGTCCGTCTCCTCAACTTATCATTTAACTGTAGCGCTTTTCGGGACTTGTCCCATCATCGGCAGGATTCAAAACTGGTGTTTCACTGAAGATCTGGTAGAGGGGGTTGCATGTATTTGGTTCGTTTTCGTTTATCAGGCTGTCGTTGTGAGCTGCTTTCATGATTTCCATCTCTTCGAGTACGTTTATCTTCGCTGGATTATTTTCTCTGTGCATTACTGTTAGGGTGTTTTCAATATTTAACATGCGATGTCCTTCATGGATAACGTGTTTTTTAACGTGTTTAAGTTGAGGAGACGGACCTTTCAGGTGAATATTCTATATTTTATATTAATTTTAATAACCCTCAACGGAACACATCATGAATCTTATAAAAGTTGAAGTCTAACTAATTTTTAGGAATGCCGAATCCAGCAGGATACTATATAACTTCTCCCCCTCTTAATTGAATCATATGCTTTTTTGAAGTCTACGTATAGTTGATGTACAATACCATTACATTCCCATTTCTTTTGTCTTATACTAAAAATCTGATCTGTTGTAGACCTGTTTCTTCTAAATGCACATTGATGATCTCCTAGAATTGTCATCAATGTAGGGAGTAAGTCTGCTTACTAATATATTTGTTAGAAAGTAATATGTTTAAGATATATATTTATTTAAACATACTCATTTTTTATTTCAAGGTCTGTTTGTCAGCTGATTGAAATACAAGAACGATGAAGTGATTACATTTAGTGCACTTACGATATTTGGTATCGTGTTGACAAATGAATCATCTCTATCAGTGAGAAAAATACCTCATTGTAACGATTTACCGTTTTTTTTTCTGAGTCATCTTGAACAACATTTTCACGTTACTTCAATAATGATTTGATTGTCGTTAGAAACAAATTAAATAATTTTATTTCATGCTATGTCGAATTTGATACATTCCGTTGTTAGTTAAGGCAACGTGCTACGAACCGGAAGGTCGAAGGGTCGATTCCCGGGATTTTTAAACTGACCTTACTTTGCTGGTGGCATCTGGCCTTGAGGTCGATTCAGCCTCTGATAAAATAAGTATCAGACGTATGTTTTGGGGGTTAAACAAGCCGTCAAGCAAGGCTGACACATCGAGCCGATTGATTAAAAAAGCGGGAGCTCTTAAAACCTTTCCAAGGGCCTACCAAGCCCTATAGTGGGATCACTTTACCTTTATTACGTAGCCTATAGTTTCACATGAAGATCATGCAGAATATCCATTTGGTTTTCTACATCAGGGGAATGGGAGTTGTCGATCCTGTAGACCGTGCTTGTTCACTTTACTTTAACCAACTACTAAGACACTCAAATGTTGACAATTTAAAAAAAAAAAAAAAGAACAAAAATGCATTTTTCGGTTAATTTGCTTTTTAATAACTATGATTTTTTAAAGGATCATTTTCATGTATTTTTCTTTTATTGTAGGAGCAAAATTGAGTCCGTGACGTAAGAGTTTAAATACCCTCCTTGCACGGTGGGTCAGCATTACTACTTAAACTTTAATATGGTGTTTTTTTTTTTCGTTTCCATTTTTTTAACATTTTCCAAAACATAAAATGCTCCTTACGATGCAATTTTTAGGCTATCAAAATGAAATTTGTGGTTAGTTCCCTAAATATTGCTAATTCAAATTTGCGTGAAGTTAGAGTTGACTTGTTTGATGAAAGGACTCTCATTAGTGCTTTTATACGTATAAAACTGTAACCATCAGAGTGAGGCGATATACCAGTCTAAATACATATAAGCAGTATCCTCCATTCTATTGTTTTTTTTGCATACAAAGTGTTTAGTGGAATCATAAAGACTCCTGAATATCAAATTTCATCAGAAAATATTTAAAAATGCATCGTAAGGAGCATTTTTTCAAAAATATTAAAAAAAAATATATTAAAAAATCATAGTTCTGAAACTATACTACTTATAAACACAAACTTCACAGGAACACTTCTATTAAACACGAAACTTCACAGGAACGCTTCTATAAACACGAAACTTCACAGGAACACTTCTATAACCACGAAACTTCACAGGAACCTTCTATAAACACGAAACTTCACAGGAACACTTCTATAAACACGAAACTTCACAGGAACACTTCTATAAACACAAAACTTCACAGGAACAATTCTGTAAACACGAAACTTCACAGGAACACTTCTATAAACAAAAACTTACAGGAACACTTCTATAAACACGAAAACTTCACAGGAACACTTCTATAAACACGAACTTTACAGGAACACTTCTATAAACACGAAACTTCACAGGAACACTTCTAAAAACACGAAACTTCACAGGAACACTTCTATAAACACGAAACTTCACAGGAACACTTCTGTAAACACGAAACTTCACAGGAACACTTCTGTAAACACGAAACTTCACAGGATCACTTCTATAAACACGAAACTTCACAGGAACACTTCCGTAAACACGAAACTTCACAGGAAACCATTCTATAAGCACATAATGTGATTTAAATTTTCAAAAAAATCAGATGAAAACAAACTATTTTTTAAATCATCAGTCGGTCCCCAAGTACCTTGTTTATATGCTACGAAACCCTGCCGTAGCTTAAGTATACACTACAAACCGTGCCGACAAATAAAATTACGAATTTGTCAAAAAGAGTAAAATGAATTTAAGAATGTTTAAGCTAACGTAAGCTGAATTTAGAATTACACTGTAGGTGTAAATATGAACACTCTCTCTTTAAATTGAGTGTGAATTATGTTAAGTGAAGACGACTCGAAGTCTTGAAGTGTTAAACACGACTCCGTTACATATTTAAACAAACTTTGTTACCAGAATCCACTGTAGACTTACTTGACTGTAGGAAATATTTTAAACTTGTCATAGCTATTATTAGCGTTAGGGGCACACCAAGGTGAAATGTCCATTTTTAAATTAATCACATTTTATTTTCACCTTAAATAAATCATTCGACCTATGCGGCATCGGTCTGGGGTTAAAATCCAAAACTCAAATTCTCCTACTTGAATTTATTCGTTGATGATGGTGGGAGAAAATTTGGTATTGGAAGATTCCAAAAATACTACTATTTGTAAAAAAAGTCCACCGCTGTGGTCTCGAGGTAGCGTGCTGCCTTGTCACGCAGCGGGCCCGGGTTCGATCCCCGGTCGGGACAGTTTTTCTGGGTGAGGTTTTATCCGGGTTTTTCCTCACCTGTAAGACAATGTCAGGAAAACTTAAGGCAAACGGTCCCTAAAATCATATGGCCATCGCAATCATCGTCATTCATATTCATCTTAGGTTAAGCTTAGGATTAGGGACTCTCCTGGCGCACCATTGTCATCATCATCAACCATCATATCATCGGGGCAACGTATACCGCCTTCCACACGCCCCACCTCAGAAGTGGGTTACAAGTAACGCCATGCCAGGAGAGAAACCAGGTATGTCGAAAGACAAACCTGGGGGCATTTGAAAAAAAAATATTTGTAAAAGAAATAAATATTTAGGAGTTGAAATAAATGAAGATGGAAACAATGATTCAACGAAACTAAAATCAATAAGAATTTTAATGACCTACGGAGCAGAAACGTGGACTATAAATGCCAAATTAAAGTCAAAATTGCAGTCTGCGGAAGCGTATTTTTAAGATCTGCACGATGCTCTAAATTAGACAGGATAGTATTATCTGAGAAAAAACATAAACTTTAACGAAACAATTATGTAATTTGTGGGAAATAAAAAAAATTAATGTGACCCTCAGGGGTCCTCATCTAGGGTAATGTGGATGGCGACCACAAGGTGCCCAAGCTGAGCAAAACATTTATTCCACTTACTTGTTGTTTTGCATTCTTTTAACTTTACTATCTAACCTTTCTTGGTTAACTCTGTTTTTTTTCGACCCCGATGCTATTAGGGCATCCGAGGGCTAGGGAGTCTTCCTTTCTTCCATTCTCTTCTTTTCGTTATTTTCTTTTCTTCTCAAGAAAGCCTGACCAGAGGCTATAAGATGGCCGCAGCCCCATCACTGGTCTTGCCTTCCTTTGGCCAGCAACCAATGTGAAGGGACTATTATTATGCTTTCAGTCTTATACGAGAATTTCCTGGAAGCGCTGGAGGGAAAATTTTCTATAGGATCGTAACAGGCCTTGGCCTAATACTTGGAAGGAAGAAGAAGAAAAATCTTATTTTGTTCAAAATTAGCTATCGGATAGTGTTTTTAAGTGTTTTACGAATAATTTATCTTGCCTTGATTCAGTTGGTAATTGAATTTGATATAATAGGTTTATTTAAGACGATGTGTAATTGTGAATTAGGTGGGTACTGAGGAAGCCCTGTTTCGTATAAGTTTTCATCTGTAAGTACTTGCTTCGAGCCTTGTAATTTTATTGTTCGCCATGTTGAGTTAAATATTTTTAACATAATGTACACATTTATATTTATTGCTCCTTTTTCACATAATTATTTAGTTCTTAATCAAAGCTCATGTTACCGGTTACTGATCTTATAAAATGTCAATTGTCCTCGTATGTCAATTCTTCTTCAAGTTCGGGAGAGAAGCCACATATTTGTGCAAGATTGAGATGATAGAATCCGTTTTTTCTTACTATTTAAATCTTATTAACATTAATCAATTTACCTTTAATAATGCTGCATATAGACGTAGTGGACAAAATTATTGAACAAGTATCTCCCACTTTAAATATTTAGGATGTGATATCAGCTATGGATATGATAAAGACATTGAACGTAAAACTCATTAGTTTTAAATTATTTGTGGCACAATGAATATAACATTGAATAATAAAGCCCATAAACAAACAAAATTAAAATTTTATAAAACAATGGCTGTCCCTGTCCTTTTATATGGGAGCGAATCTCGGATTATCACTACTACCAAACAAGAAATATATTTAACAAGAATCAGTGGAAAGAACATGTAGAAAGAATGGAAGAAAGTAGATTACCAAATAAAATCTTACATCAATTTTCGAGTGGAAGAAAAGATGTGGGACGTTCTCAGAAGAGATGGTTTTGGATCTATTAGTGAAGACGGAACAGGCAATTAGCTCAGGATAGGGATATATGGAGAGCTTACGTCCGTGCGGCCATGAACCTACGGGTTCGATAGTGCCAGTGAGTTAGTTAAACCAGGAAGTGAAGAACAAGAAGATAGACGTAGTGTCAGTAATTTTAGATAAGGTGCCTGGGTACGTCCTAGATCGCCATTATTCGATTCCGGGCAGTAGGCCTAATTTGTAACGTTTTTTTCTCTGAAATCGAGAAACTTGTGGTCAATCATACGAAGAATGTCGAATTAAGGATTAAATTAAAACCTGGAAGCCTGCTACGAAATGGAGACTGAACTATGTAATACGTCTGAAAATAAAGCGGGGTGGGGGGGACCAAGCTTTCGATTGCGAGTAACCCCATAGTCTTTAGTACTCAAATGGACAAAGATCATTCACCGAATATTAAAATTCCAATCGAAATATGCCGGTTGCGCATTCTTACTTTGGATAACTTCATTTAAATGCTAAGTATTTTAGTACAGTGTTTAATCGTGACTGGAACAAAAGCATAACGGTGAATATTATATTTCTATAGAAACGGTATATTTAAGCGCGTTTACGGCAGGAAGTGTGTGACAAAGCTTTAAGACATGCGCAGGCAGTGTGTCAGCAGCTCTATGTTCACATGTCATTTCATCGTGACATCTTTTCAAAACAATTGTAAATAATAATTATATTCTTTTCCATACAACTAAAATTTCACAAACTTTGTTAAGCCGCGGCCATTAACACCCAGAAAATGTTTCCTGAATACTTCATCACATCACAGTTATGGAAACACACCAATATGCTTTGTCCACTCAGCCTGCCTCTGTTATGTATGCATGATATCAGCTGTATTGACCATATTTTCTTATATTCCAGTAACCTGCCATTGTTCCGTCTTACACTATCTTACACTTACAGTCCACAGACGAAGTGTAATGAAAGCAGTAGGTATTTCAGACTCAGAACGTATCACGAAGGACTGTACTATAACCCATGTACATTTAGACGCTGAGCGGGCGTGTTAGTTCGGAGTCTGACGAACACTATTCAAAATTTTAATCATCGCCCTTACCTCACAATGAACTACGAAACATTAAAATATCTTCTTGTAAGCCCATGTTTCCCTTAACAGAGATTTAGGCGCTCTCCACCTACAGGGAAGAATTTGAACCATATTAATTTAGTTACACTTATTTTTATTTGATTGGTCCGTGGTCAGCGTTCCTCCGCCTCATACTGACATCTAGGAAATCAAGGTAGTACTAGGATGGGAAAATTCGGTAAATTTTGCTTAGAGGGCCTTTTCATTTAGGCTTAAGGATCTTTTACGAGCCTGAAAATCTTCAGACTCGGGACCACGGCTTGAAGTCCCTCCCGGAGGACTCGCGCCTTGGATTTTTCCATCCTAAAAAATCCATCGACCCCGGCCGGTTTGAACCCGCGACCCTCGGAACCAGAGGCAAGGAGCATAACCACTAGTCCACCGCGGCCGATACATAAAATAACTAAACTGAATAAGAAGAGCAAATTTAATTACCGTAAAACACTAAATTGAATACGCGTGATATAAACTATAGAAGTGAGTGACGTAATGGACTGTTCCTATATTCTCAGGTAGTAAGCCATTGTATCGCTTGCAATTCCTCGTGCCCCAATTCGTCCCTTGCTTTCATTCTTCTCGTCTATGGACTATACATATGTTATCATATTACCCGTTTAAGGAGTAAGCGCAAGTTGTTGACGGAGGGCACTGCAGTCGTGTTTATGCAGGAATAGAACACGTGACACTGCTATCTATGAGTGCAGAGGGGAATGGGACGTGGGACGCTGACAGTGTACACTGCCATATATGACGTCACGTGTAGCAACAAACAGAGCTTCGTAATTTCTTCCGCCTGCAGAGATATTTTGAATGACTAATACCTATATTTCGTTTAATTGATGTTTACTTCGAACCACAATTTTTTAGTGCACAAAATAGAATGTGCATATATGCCCATGTAACGCTTCAAAATACTCCATCACCACCACCACCCATCATATAATAATACGAAGAAGAAGTGCGCACAATGTACAAGGTTCCAAACACTGTTGGTCTGTTCCACAAAATTGTGTGAGCAATTCATGTCTTTGTTTACATGTTAATGCATGGTCTCTGCCACACAGTTCGTACTAGCACACAGGGTTCGGTTTATGGAATTGTTTATTCGCACATAATTTATGCTGAAACACATGCACCGCGAATTTTGTCACATGCATGAGTTCGTAGTTTGCTTGCGTCCACTTTCTGCATAGAATCGCGTCTGTTAAGAAACATCAGAGAATTATATCAAGGAATTTGGTTAGAGAGAAAAATGGTTTCAGGCTAGATCAAACAAAATTAGGAAAGAAAATGGGGATATATTTGCACGTTCCAGGAGTATATTAATTAGTTGCAAAAATGTTTTAATCAGCTATCAAATGTACATGCGGAACAGGATATTGAAGAGAATGATTTACCACCGTCATATACCAACAGCTTATTAATACCATTGAGTTGTACATCTCCTTTATCATAAGTAATGACACGAGTGATTTCCAAATTATCCATAAATTCACGACTCACGAAATGAGGATACGTTTCGCAAAAATGCCGCGCATACAGAAACCGCGAAAATGGAATGTTAATTTGTATGCGTATATAGGAGATACGTTCCAAGGTTGCAGAATAAAATTAAAATTATCAAAGTAAAATCAATTAATGAGAGATTTTGAACAATTTCTCTTAATTATTATTGTCAGGCTTAGGCAAGGACTTAAAGAAGTCTGTAAATTTTTCATGTTTTGCCGCTGTTACAAGGTATTTCAATTCAGATTGATATTCTGCTGTGAATTCAGCGATCCCTCCATGGTATCTTTACCTTGTCGTGGTGGAGTGGCTTGCGTGCTTAAAATGATCCCGAGAACTATGCCGGCGGTAGCATTGCTGCCGATAGGGTTACCCATGCCGGACTGGTCGAAGATAAGCCAGACGAAAAAAGTACCTTGGTCGAAAGAGTGACGATCTTTCACCGTAAAAATACAACCGTCAAGAAATGCGGACATGGGTTCAACGGGGTAAAATTTTGCTTATGTCCGCGCGGCCATGAACCTGTGGGTTCGATAGTGCAGCGAGCTAGTTAGTTAGTTAGAATTCAGCGATGTAATTCCTTATTTTGTCTTCGGATTTCTTGATGAATCGTACAGTTGATTCATTAACAGCGTGATGTAGACGCAAACGACCCACCAACGCGTAAACGGTCAAGCATTTATATTTTTACCTTAAGTGGCAACACTACCCGCTTCGAAACTAATTTTCTTTCCTTTTATTTGACATTATAAATTGGCAACAAATCAGAAGAGACACGTTATTCAATCAAAATTATTGCAACGAATGACAAGTTGAAACAATAAAACACCGATCGTTGGGAGGGCGGGATTTATAACGGACATAGCGGCGCGTGAAATACGGTGGCTTTTAACAACAAACTTTAGGCTTCGTGACAATAAGGTTTGTTTTATTTTTATAGTAATTTGTCCATTTGGTTTGAATCACTCTTTGTATAAAAGTCACCTTGGCACATGCCTGCTGTAAAAAAGTTGCCGATGTGTTAATAATTGATAATATTTTTAATATACCGACTGGATCCGCGAATAAAGAAAATTTTAGCCGCGAATACAGGAATTGTGTCGCAATTGTTTAACCCGCGAATAAGAAGCTTTTATTGTATATATTCTATGTGTTTTATTTTTGTAACTGAACTGGCACGCGAGCACGAACACTTCCTCGTTTGGGTGTTAATACTGTGTACAACATTTGTGGATAAAATTAATTCTAGTGTAAAAAAATGTACCCCAAATAATAATAGCAAATTCCGAAGATAATCTACAGAAAGGTCTGTATGAACTTAACAAAATTACAGAAGAATAGGATTAAAGATATCTACAGAAAAAACAAAAATTATGGCATTTCAAGGTGTAGATCCTGTCAGAAGTAAAATTGTACTGGACAATAAAATTTTGAGCAGGTGAATAATTTTACATATCTAGGATGCAATATCTCATATGAAGAAGAAAAGGATGTAAATGCAAAAATATCTAAATTTTTAAGAATTTTAGGGTTAATAAATTCTATCTTCAAGCCACAGTTAGTCCAAAAGCATTCAAGACTGAAAGTGTATAAAACACTGGCTCTTCCAACTCTTTTGTATGGTAGCGAAGTATGGACGTTGAAACAGAAGGATATACAGAGACTTAGATCTGCTGAAATGAGATATCTTCGGAGGACTGCAGGATACACACTACTAGATCACAAAAAAAAATGAAGACATCTTAGAAGAGAATTACACATGGAATCTTTAGAAAACAAAATTTCTGATTATAAGTCAAGATGGATGCAACATGTTCATCGAATGGAAGATCACAGAATACCCAAACAAATGTTAAGATATAACCTGCAGGAAGAAGAAGACCAGGACGTCCACTCAAAAGACTTCTGGATGGTGTTTCTCTTGAGGCCGAAACAGGTCAACAAATGGCCTAAATTCGTGAATGTACTATGATGATGATGATGATGAAAAAATGTAAATTGGTTGAGTTTAATGTGATGAAGATGCAGTTACAGATGTAATTGGATGGTGACTGTATGGCCGTGACCGTGATATGGGACAGGCTTGACCAGTTCGCTGCTTTCTCCTCTGATTATAGTGTTCTCTGACTTTTGTACGCAAAAGAACTCTTAAATTAACTAGCAAATAAGCTACTATAATGACCAGGAAATTTGCCCTTTGTTAATTATGTGAGTAGTCGCAAGGAATTCGTGTTTTTTTTAAATCGGATCATTACCTGAGGTAATGTATTAGCGTAGGCTTTGCAAACGCAGAAGGAAACTTGACGTAATTTTATATTATAATTGTGCTACTTGATTAAAATTGGGATAAAAGTTCTGGCACATATCGGTACATTATCATGTTGCAAAAACATGCTATCCTGTAATAGCTGAAGATATTTCTTTATTCTTCTTCTTTTTCCTTTCATGTGATAGACGTGGGTTGTAAGGGGTAGTGACGTGTATATAACCTCTCCTACCCAATTCTCATCCTCACCTTCTCGTGGTACAACCCGTTTTCACAAACGAGGCTCTGAGGACCGAGTCACGGCGGTATAACCGTTCCATCGGGTACTGAGTAAATGCGGTATCCTGATGTCTGTCCAGAGACTAAGAGGTAGCAGCCCTACCACCGAAATACTTAGCACCAGTAACCCGTCCTAAGGAACTTCAACACTACTTTCAAGTCTCAACATGAAAAAATTCAGAAGGAATTTAAATATGACGACCCACAGCAAAGAAATTCCTTTGGAGGAATGCAGGATACACACTACTAGATCACAGAAAAAACAAATTACGACATCTTAGAAGAATTAAGATGGAACCTTTAGAAAACAAAATTTCTGATTATATTCGTAAGTCAAGATGGATGCAACATGTTCATCGAATGGAAGATCACAGGATACCCAAACAAATGTTAAGATATCAACTTGCAGGAAGAAAAAGACCAGGACTCAAAAGACTTCTGGATGGTGTTTCTCTTGAGGCCGAAACAGGTCAACAAATGGCCTAAATTTGTAAATGTATTAAGATGATCATGATGTGATAGACGTAGGGGTCTGTTACGGTCTCAATCCAATGTTTGAAGGGCCTGCCCAAGGATCTCTTGCCTGTAATTTAAGATTTGACGTGGTATTCTTGTTTGGCTCATTCTTTTTACGTGAGATTTCCAGTTGTTTCTATATATTTGTACATATTCCATGCTTGATAAAAATAATAAATATCAAGCTTTTTTATTTCCACGTTAAAGAATTAGAAGTCGGAGAATATATTTATCGTTGCTCTAGAGGTTTAGTTCCTTGCCTCTATTCCTGAGGGTCGCGGATTCAAACTCGGCCGGAATGATGGATCTTTTGGGTGGTTGGGTGGGGGATTGAAATATTCAAGGGACAGGACGACCTACTTGGGTCCCGAGTCTAAAGATTTTGGAGATAGTATAAGAACCTCGAAGAAAGATCTAAGGAGCAAGTCCTCCGGGAGGGACTTTTTAAGCCATAGGTACCGAGTCTGAACATTTTCAGGCAAACCTGAATAAAATTACCTCTGTGCAAATTTACCGACGTTCTTCATCATAGTAATATCTTATTTGCCTACTAGATGTCTCGTTGGGTCGGTATGTCCACCGCATACCATTCATTACACCTCTAGGAAAATAAACTTAACTAATTTAATTTGATCTAGTAACTCCTAACAAAGGAGAGGCTAAGGCCCAACATTGCGCTGTTAAGCCATTGTGGATAGTAAAAGAACTTCATGCCTAAAATAGAGCCTCTGAGCAAAATTTAATTGGACTTTCCCATCAAAATAATACTTTAGTTGCCTATTACATGCCTCTTTGAGGGGATGTGCTGATCACATGTTACTCGCTGACATCTGTATGGAAATAGTGTACCTCGGTTATGTAACTCCTGATAGGGAGTACCTTGTCCCCACTTGAAGATCTGTAGTATAGACTAGATAATATTTATCCTATTTTATTTATTTACTTCAGTTTTATTTTTAGACGCTTACATATCTTTCGTCACATCGCTTCTAGATCTTGAGTTATATCAGTAGAATATGTAGGCTATAGTCACTCTGATTTATATTTACGAGAAATTTGTAGAAAGAGACAGCTGTGCTCACCTCTCTCACTCGCATCTGTATTGTCTGTGTTTCTTCACCAGATGTTAATAGGGGAAAGGAGGAAGAAGAAAACTGACAACAGGGTGGGTTCTTTCTTTTGTATCTGGACTAAAGTGGTCAACGATCTACCCTTGTATCTCCATCTCTTTCTCTGCCAAGTTAAGCCAGCTGTACAATAATATGTTGTATGTGATCATGTGAAGGATTTGACTGTAACTTGTGCAAATTTATTTAAAATTGATTTTAATGAAATACCAAAAGGCGATAAAGGATGAAATATAGATACTGTCTCATAAGTCAGTTTTTACTTTTTTTTTTTTTTTTGGAATCTCATAGTGACACCAGAAAATTTTAGGCCAATTTAAGAATCCGGAAATACTTTACAACATTTGACAAGAAATTTTTTGTAAGTTCCAACCTTATACATTCGCCTACAAACGCGAAGGGGTTTATACTATAGAAACACGGATATCTGAACTCGCGTTGCCAACGAACTAAAAGCTAACCTAACGCAATTTAAGTGCTCTAACCTGTGAAGGACCAACCTAAAAGCTAACCCTACGCAATTTAAATACTCTAATCTGTGAAAGAATGCACTCTGATTTTATTTAGTGTACGATATATAGTACAGACTCTATGATGGCTGCACTGGAATACAACATTCGTTAAAATCAATATGGCTGCCAATCTTCATGTAGTTCAGTATCGTATATATATATATATATATATATATATATATATATATTTATATAATTTATATTCAAATAATCTTTAGGAAACGTGTCAAAATCATTGTAAATGATGGGAAATAATTTGAAAAAATGAAAGCCTAAGAATAAAATAGGACAGGAGTTTATGAATGAATTAAAAAGGTCATGTCACATGTTGTAAGTTTAGCCAAAAAATCTTATAATTTGTTTGGTGACAAATATGAAGCCGGTATTTTTTCAGGGAAACTGGAGCCATGTTTTCCCAATACCTATTTTCTTCACTGTTGAGGAAAACACTGAAAAAAATCCGATAATCAATAGTAGTCGTAAGTCTAGTAAGAAACATTACTTAATTTGATCTATCGAGTGATTCAGAAATTTGGCTATACGTTTGATCGCATTTTGTGACTGAAATATTATTATTAATGGAAATATGTTATCATTCGAAAGGAAATCCTTCAAATTACAACAATAGAACAAAACAAAACAAATCACTGCTTATGTGCAGCTTCGCGGGTTGATTTTTGTGGGCTAGCGTCGAACGCCTCCACAATTCCCTTCGTTGTTTCTGCATCTGTGCTTATGCTGAGGCCTTCCAGGAGGTTTGATTTTCTGCATCCTTCCCGTTTCCAGCAGTCGTTTTCTCCACTTTCCCACAGTTGACGGCTGCAATGGTACGTTAAACTGACGTCTTGCCAGTCTTGCGGCCTCACGATCATTATCATACGTTATTGCCCATGCAGCAATTGTAATTTGCTGTTGGACATTCAACCCCATTTTGACTAATGATGTAAGTTCTACACTGTTTTGTTTTATTCCATTGTTATAATTTGAATAATTGCCTTTCCAACGGTAATTTCATATTTCCTGTAATTGTAATATTTTGATCACACAACGCGATCAAACGTATAGACATATTTATGATCACCCCGTACCACATAACACACAGAACAGTCGTAGTTGCACCAACATACTAATGATAAATTCCAGGTACTAATCCTGGTTATCATGATTTTTATTTACCTCAGCTAAAGTGAATTTTCTTATTGTTACAGTGTCGGACGTGCAGTCAGGACAAGTATCACAGCAGCTCTATAGATCTCCTCACGCAACAAGAATGAACGGTATTAACGGACACGGCGACTTGAACGGTAGCGGTGGAGAACTAATATCTCAGAGCCTCCCCAAGGGCTGCTGGACAATTGGCCTTATTAACTCCAAATTCCGCTACTTGACTGCAGAAACATTCGGTTTCAAGATAAATGCAAACGGAGCATCTCTGAAGAAGAAGCAAATCTGGACCTTGGAACCTTCATCTCCAAGCGGAACTGATTCTACCATTTTTTTGAGATCTCATCTGGACAAATATTTAGCTGTTGATTCATTTGGGAACGTGACTTGTGAGTCAGAAGAACGAGATCCCGGATCTAAGTTCCAGATATCTGTTGCTGATGATGGAACCGGACGATGGGCATTGAGGAACGTCACCAGAGGATACTTCCTGGGAGCCTCTGCCGATAAATTGACCTGCACCGCGAAGGTTCCTGGCGATGCAGAACTGTGGCATGTTCACCTTGCTGCCAGACCTCAGGTATGTCATTTATACGTTATACAGAGTGCTTTAAAATTCCCCTTACAAACTTCTAGGGCTTGTAGAGGGGACTGAGTTGATAATACTTGAATTGGAAACCATGTCCGGAAACTTACCGTTTCCGTGCTACAGCCGTTTGAAAACAAGCATTGCCTGAACGTACGTCACGTGTCTCAACAAGTAATAGCTTCGAGATTCGTCTAATTCGAAAATTTTCCTATCGAGTATTCCAAGACTTGGTTTTTGTTTGTTTAAATGTAAATTTTTTTTCGAAATTTAAAAAAAAATGCAAAAATTGTTTGTGGAGGGTGTATCCGGGATTATTAATGTAAGTCATATTCTGTTTCCATTTTGTTTCTTTGGTTATTAATGAGTTGAATTGTAAAACATGTGATGCACTTATCACGTCTCATAATAAATTACATGTAAAAGTGTTCGCAATAAAAAAAAATTTAAACTGCTGTAGTAAGGAAACGGAAAGTTTCCGGACATGGTTTCCATTTCTGAATATTATCAACTCAGCCCCCTCTACAAGTCCTAGAAGTTTGCAAAGGGGAATTTTGGAGCACCCTGTATAAGGCTGGGCAGATTTTCGCAAATATTTTTTTTCTATTCAATCGCAAGAATTAAAAAAATCATTTCCATATCTTCGAATTATAGATACTAAAATCGAAAGACCTAAAGCTCCCCCGAAGGTTTGTCATTTCAACATTTTCTGGTGTTCTCTCTCCTGGCATTGACAATTTGTAATCCACATCTGAGGCTCTAGGGCGCCTGGAAGGCGGGGTTAGGCTGCCCCGATGATATGATGGTTGATGATTATGATAGTGGTGCGCCAGGAGAGTCCTTAATCCTATACTTAATCTAAGTGAATATGAATTATGATGATTATGATGACCAGAAGAATTTTTGGGGACCGTTTGGACCATAAAGTTTCCTGGCATTTGTCTTACAGATGAGGAAAAACCTGAGAAAAACCTCACCCAGAAAACTTGTCCCGACCAGGGATCGATCCCGGGCCCGCATTATGACAAGGCAGCACGCTCCCCGAGAGCACAGCGATGTATAGAGTTTTTCATGTTTAGGGAATAGTATTGCTCTTATGGGAACGCCATTTGACACCGCAAACTGAATGACAGAATGAAAATATATTATCTCCAGTTTTCTTAAAAGACGGTTCAGCGGCATCTCCGCTAGCTACTGTTCCGGTTATTGAGTTCACCCTTAACTTTATTTAACATGTGGGTGATAATTACACGTTCCGTAATGGTATTTTGTCCACCTTCTTGGCAAAGTTGTAGATATATTTTTTAAATTAAATTATTTAAGTAATAAACTGAAAATAAGAAACTTATCTCAGTTTTTGATCCCCCAACAAGTGTGATTTCGCCGACTCTTTAACTCATGCCACAAATGCTAGTCAATGACCAATCACGTTTCAATGAATTTTGTTTTACAACCAATGACAGTCGTGTTTCACCTCGCTCTTTATCGATTTCTCTTTATCAGCTCCTGCTTTTGTGATAAAGGAAGCTCCTCTATTTAATATTCTGAACAGGTCAAAGCATTATTTTTCTCCAACAAATACATTGAATATAGCAAATAATGAAAAAAATTCTTGATTTTACTGAATTGTTTACTAAAAATATAAATGAATAACCCGTAATGTTGATTATGATATATAGTTTGATGTGTTTCATTATTTCTTCACTTGGGTGCACTCTTACAATATTGCGATCTTATTTGGCAGTAAATACAGTAATATGATCAAGCAGCAGTGAATGAACATAACCTCACATTTCTAATTTGTTTTCAAACATCGCCGTTTACATTAAATATATAAATATTTTAAAATAACTATAGTTAAAAATGATTTGTGAGTAAAAAGCTTAATTTTATTCGTTAAATAGTCCTAACAAATGTCACTCTTGATTTCCAAATTCTCTAGATAAATACACTCCTCACTTCGTGAGTCGTGAATTTATCGATAATTTGGAAATCACTCGTGGCATTACTTATGATTTATGAATATTTCCTTAGCCGAGGGAAAAACGTCTGGGAGGAACACCAGTTATGGACCACGGCCTTACAGCCGAGACGTTCGAGTAATGAAAGCCTGTATTCTACAATGTATATAAATATCCACGATTCTCAACCAATGGCATCAGAAGGAGGTAGGCTAATGGCCTTACCTCCAACAAACTATGTCCCCAGGAATGTTTCTAAAATTCATTTCTGAGGAGGGCTAGTTCTGGCACAAATGAGTGGAAAAAAAAATCCATCATCCGTTGCCATTGATAAACGCAGGCACCGCTGTGGTCAAGCAGCGGGCCCGGGTTCGATCCCCGGTCGGGACAGTTTTTCTGGGTGAGGTTTTTCCTTACCTGTAAGACAAATGCCAGGAAAACTTCGAGGCCCAAGCGGTCCCCGAAATCATTTGGCCATCATCAGCATCATCCTTATCATTATCATCATCTTATCATCCTTCACCGGTGTGGAAAGCAACGGGAAGCTACCGCGCCTCCAATTCCCTAGTAAAGCTTCAAACATAGAATGCACATGCTATGACTGCAGTGAAGGACCTGCCTTCGGGCAGAATTACTATGGATGGATATAGTTAGAGATCTCGGGTTCAAATCCCGACTCATTTTTGTTTTCGTATCATAATTGACCTTCATTGCTAAATGTTAAAAATATAGTTATAACATCTAAATATAGGCCTACAAGCGTTACTGCTATAAAGTAAATATTCTCTTTAATAAATGCTCACTTGTTATAATAGCCACTAGATGATAGTTGGAACGATGTCCCTCAGCCTCTAATGTAAATTGAGAATTATATATATATATAAGATAAAAATGTTTGTATTAGGATTTCTGAGTAGCTCAGTTTGTTACAACTCTAACCTATGAAGTTTGAGATCTCGGATTAAAATCCTGACTCAGACATGTATTTTTCTTTTCATGTCATATATATATATATATATATATATATATATATATATATACACACACACATTAGGGTGGGCCGAAAAAACTTTTTTTTTTATTTCGAAGTTGTATTATCGCGGAAAAGTTGCGAATTATGTAGACAAAATAAAATTTAAAAAAATATGAAAATCGGTTGATATCTTCCGGTCGCGCAAAGGCTCCAAAGTTGTGACAAAATATGAAATAAACTTCATTTTTGAGATTATTTCTTTTATATTTTAATTAGATGTTTTCGTAATGTAACAGTTTGTAACGTCTTCAAATAGAGCCTAAAAACATTGTGTTTAATTTGGTTTAGATCAGTTGATATGTTCCGGTCGCGCATAAGCTCCAAAATTTGCCAGTATAATGAACAAGTTATATTTTTACGCATTTTTGGTATTTGATAAATAACTCCCAGAGTATTGATTGTCAGATCCCACAGATAGACATAAACGTGCTTAGGATAGATCAGCAATACCTACTTGATATTAAAAATAAATAAATAAATAATTGCAAAATGAAGTTTTTTTTATTATTTTGCCAAACTTCAGAGCTTTTGCGCGACCGGAAGATGTCAACCGATTTTGATAATTTTTAAATACTTTTTAGCTATATTAATTCGCAACTTTTCCGCGCTATTACAACTTCAAAATAAAAAAAAATGAGTACATACTCCCGCGTGGGGGCAAGGATACTCCATAGCAAGAATTTCTAAACAAACTAATTTAGTTACTCATTCCCTTACAGACGACGAGTGACATGTGATTAAGAAAATAGCCTCAATGCGACATTTAGTAGACAACTAAAATATAACTTCTATGGATGAAGGTCGGTTAAATTTTACACAGAGGCCTTTTATTCAGGCTTGAGGTTCTTTTACGAGCCTGAAAATCTTCAGACTCGGGACCCACAAATTAAGGTCACTCCCGAGGATTTGTCCCTTGGATTTTTCCAGCCTAAAAATCCATGGACCGCCACCGGGATTGAACCCGCGACCCTCGCGTCTAGAAGCAACGAACATAACCACTAGACCACTGCGGTCGACTATATAGGCCTAGGTGTAGGCCTACTAATGCTAAAGTAAAGGATTTTATTAGGATTTAAATCTCGTGATGGAACATGGAGTGTCTGCAAGGTGTTTCTGTGAAGAAGCTGCAGCAGGTGAGACAATGGGAGACGTCACTTCCTCTCACACCAGCTTCGGTACAGGGGGCACCAAATTAGGTGCCCTGTCTCCATCATCGTTCAAATTCCAATGAATAACAATACATTTTCCCCACTTCAAAATTAGCTGGTTAATAAACTCTGATATAGACTCATTTGTTCTCCCTGTTATATTATATGGATGCGAAACATGGGCTCTTACTTTAAGGGTCGGTTTCACCAACAGAAGTAACTGTATTGCGCCAGTTTAAGCTATGCATTATACACGGGGAAAACTGGCGTAATACAGTTACCTCTGTTGGTGAAATTGACCCTAAGGGAAGCAAGATTACGAGTATTTGTTAATAAAGTTCTAAGGTTCATTTTTGGACCAAGAAAAGAGACGAAGAGACAGGTGAATGGAGAAAACTACATAGTAATGAGCTATATATATATATATATATATATATATATATATAGGAAGCCAGATATGAGAACAGTTAAGTCTCGTAGACTGCGATGGGCAGGACATTTGGCACGAATTGGGAATGAAAGAGGTGGCATGAAAGCTTCTTGTAGGAAAATCATAGAAAAACGCCCAGTTAGACCAAGAATGAGGTAGGAGAATAGCATTATCTATGATTTGAGGAGGTAGATTATATAGGGGATGATTGGAAATAATTGGCTCAGGATCGGGATATATGGAGAGCTTACGTCCGCGCGGCCATGAACGTATGGATTCGATACGGCCAGTGAGTTAGTTATATACAGGTCTGTAAAATTCAACGTTTGTCTGAAACATTACCATAAGTTTTTCCCAGTGTCGAGAGAAGAGTGTCTAATACTGAATCCATATATCCAATGTCCAGTTCCCTAAGATATAACCGAATATTAATCTCCAATTACAGC
This sequence comes from Diploptera punctata, assembly GCA_030220185.1. Lineage (NCBI taxonomy): Eukaryota > Metazoa > Arthropoda > Insecta > Blattodea > Blaberidae > Diploptera > Diploptera punctata. Next base: position 34,095 of record JASPKZ010000679.1, on the reverse strand, counting down.
TAGACTCTTTAATGTCATTTCTCCACAAGGATTTCCCAATAACATTTTGAATGCATTTCTACTCCTCTCCAGTTTCATACATACGATATTAGGGCAACAATGTAAATTAGAGTTCTACATTGTGAAGCTATCTCCTTTCTCCAGTCTCAATCCTTTGGGGACAGAAGAAAGCTGTATTATTATAATTGCCACCCATATGGAGGTCCAAACAAATCTCAACTAGAACGAAATTAAGACAATTCTATATTAATGTGAAAAATGCATTGCTGTATGGGTGTGAAATTTAGAAAGGAACAACTACATTATGCAAGAAAATCGGATTTTTCTTTTATTTTACTTTACCTGATGGAGTTAAAACCGTAAGGTCTTCTCTTCCACTTCACCATTGTGAATTTATATTATACAATTTTTTTGTAAGCCCATGTTTTCCCTTTACAGAGAATTAGGCGCTCTCCCCCTACAAGGAGGAATTTGAACCGTACTAATTTAGTTACACTTGTTTTCGTATAGATGTCATTTTTAGTGGTCCGTGGTCAAGAGTTCCGCCTCATACTGACATCTAGGAAACCGAGGTAGTACTAGGACGGGAAAATTCGGTAAATTTTGCTTAGAGGCCTTTTCATTCAGGCTTAAGGATTTTTTACGAGCCTGAAAATCTTCAGACTCGGGACCCACGGCTTAAAGTCCTTCCCGGAGGACTTGCTCTTTGGATTTTTCCATCCTAAAAATCCATCGACCCCGGCCGGGTTTGAACCCGCGATCCTCGGGACCAGAGGCAAGGAGCATAACCATCAGTCCTTCGCGGCCGATAATAACAATAATGTCTACAGATAGATAGATCATTGGTTGATTAATGTCTTTGACATCGTCCGATTCCTGATAGCCAGTTTTGTCGGTCCATCCAATCTCCTGGTTGTAGATATGTTTCTCCTTCATATATAAACATATTCCCTGACTCCAGGAGGTTTTAGGTCTTCCTCTGCTTCGTCTTCCCTCAGTTTCCATTCCAAAACATATTTTGGTAGTCGATCCTCTTCCGTTCGCTGGACATGTCCGTACCATCTTAATGGCTGAGTTTTAATATAATCTAAAATAGTGTCTTCAATCTTAATTTTCTCCCTTATAACTGAGTTCCTAATCTTTTCTCTTCTTGAAATTCTTGCGGCCCTTCGTATAAAATCCATTTCCGTTGCCAAAGGTACTTATTTGTTTTTTTGTTGTTAATGGCCAATGTTCTGCTCCATAAGTAATGATGCTTTTAAGATTTTATGATATATATTCATTTTATTTTTTTTACTTATATTTTTATCCCACAATATTCCATTGAGGCAAGCAATTGCAAATTTCCTTTATTATTTCTATTTCTTGTGAACTATCTACAACTTGATTAATAATACGTAATAGGCATAGACTATATAATATACAGATGGCAATGAAATAATAATAAATATTAAAACAATAGTAACAACCTATAATTTGATTAAATATAATTAGTTTGGTAAAGAAAGTGCAAAATATAAAAGAATAATAAAGTTTACATAGAAGATAGTTATATATTATATTGTGTAAGGAAATATTTAGAGTTTTTTAAACTGATTTTGAGTATTGACAGTCCTTGGTTATAAGAGGGGAGGGAATTCAAGAGTCGGGTGGCTGAAATCAGGAGGGATGAGATGCTCGATGTAAAATTAAAGTCGATGTTTAGGGTTAAAATTTCTCTCGGACGTGTGCAAGATTTTATTTCGAGAATCTGGTGGCAAAAAACCATATCACCCTTAAATGTGAAAGATAGCTAAAAGAATGAAATATGGAAGGAGATCAAATATTGTGCGAGGGAAATGGATTCTCAGAAGAGACCTAGAAAGTGTGCCAAAGAGAGTTCTGGAATGGAATGTACAGGGACTACATAGGAAAAGAAAAGAGAAAATATTATATGCCGGAACACATGCAACAGAATAACAGGAATCCAAGAAGAGAAAAGCAACAATTAAGTCTAGAATTTATCATAGTACAGAATCCGATGGCCTCATTTACCAAGACCCTAATGCTTCCAACAGGAGTGAAGGAACTAGTATTATCGGGAGCGAATATTCATCTTATTATCTTATTTTCGAATACTTTAGCTTGTTTTCTCCCCTTAATGTAAATGATTGCGTTTCACATTCATAGAGTACCAAAGGCAAGATTTCTTTTTTACATATTTTTAAAATATTTTTTTATTTAGGAATATTCCACAATACAGTGTTTCCTTCAACCCAAAGGGATTTGTCGTCAAATATTCCTGTCTAAAGCATCTTCTTCCCTCAAATCCATACTTCTCTTCACTCCATCCATCGTTCTCTAGACCTGCCTCTTCCACTTCTTCCATTAGCTTTCCAATTAAGGATATTCTTTGGTATTCTCTCTTCTTCCATTCTTATGAGGTGCCCATACCATATCAGACGTTTTTTTAAATATTTGGATTCTTTAATACCGACAAGACAGACGTTGACAACGACGGTGGTCTAGTGGTTTTTGTTCTTGCTTCTATACCCTTCCAATATTTTCGTCTATCTATAATAAATAACAAACGCTAGGAAAATGTCTAAGATTTGGAAAAAAGAAAAAAAAATATTAAGAATTGCTACTTGGAATGTTATATCCTGGTTTAAAAGGAAAGAATAAATAATACAAGAAATAAAATTAAAAAAAACATATAAAAATTTTGTGCATTATCAGAAACAAAAAAGAAGGGAAAAGGTATACCAAAAATTGATGATGATATATTTATATACAGTGGCCAACCGAAAGAAAATAGAGCACAATCTAGAGTAGCATGTTGCTACACCAAATGTTTGAAGAAAGTATAGAATATGTTGATTATAGAATATGTTGATTATAGAATTTTACATGTAAAAGTAAAGTTACAAAGTAATAATATACAGTTTATAAGTATATAGCACCTGATATATCTAAACCTTTGCAACAAAGAGAAGCATTCTATGAAACTCTTCAAAATGTTGTATCAAAAATAAACAATAGAGAAAAAATTACTATATTCGGAGACTTCAATGGAAGAATAGGGAAAAACTGTTTACCAGGCATTACACAAAGGTTTAATGAAGATGTCAGAAATGAAAGTGGAGATATGCTCATTACATTTGCTGCAACGAACCTGTTTTAAGAATTAATAATATATTTTTTTTATCGTCCAATGAAATATAAATACACCTTACATAATAGTACATCACAGGAGTCAGTAATTGACTATATTTTATCAAATCGAGAAATTAATTTGATCAGATAATTGATGCGAGACTGTTTGAATAAGTATGGTTATTATTACGGTTCGGAAGTTAGGGAAAATCCATTTTTTATTTTATGTCTGATGACTAGGCCCAATATATTATGTATGCATTTTGGGTTATTATAGGCCAGAAATGGCGAGTTTTATTTGTAATTTTTTTTTTCCCACTTTTTTGGCTGATTGGTCCTTTTTTAGCTTTTTTTTAGGTAACGGCTTTTTTTGGAACTTTATCTTCCTTTTGACTTTATACCATTTTGTACAATTCAAGGATCTGTAGAATCTAGTCTCAATTCCAACTACTTCTAAAAACACTATCTAGTTTTATTTTCTAAACACTTTTCACATTCGAAAAACTTTTTTTTTCTCTAGAAACTATTGAAGCCTCACAAAATATGTTATTTTTAACAGCCAGTCAACTGACCACCTGAACTATTGTATTTCGACTTCAAATTTTCTAAGAATTTGCCATTTTGTGAAGATTACCTCGAGCTGATGGTGAAGGCAGCGAGCTTGTCTTCATCCAATCGTTAGCAACTTTAACACTTTTTACGTCCTTTTTCCAGCTTTTAGGTCTTTTGTAGGATTTTTTAGGCTTTTTAGGTATTTTATAGGCATTTTATAGGTCCTCAACTTCCGAACCCTACTTATTAGTATATTTTTAATCTTTCCGTGTTTAGTGATTTCATAACTTAGGTATGTGCATTTCTATGAAGAATGTGTTTGAAGTAACATCTGCCATGTGCAACAGATGTCGTTAACAGGGAAATTACCTTATTTACACATGTTATGTGCGCATCTGTCATTTCATTATCATCCGAGATGTTATTAAAATGTATTCAAACACATTACTTGCAACACCAAATGTTGCATTGTGCATTTTGCATTCTGAACAACCATACATTTACGGAAGCAAAAAATTCTCTTCGGATAAGTTATTTACAGAAATAATTTGAATAAAGTGAAGTAAAAAAACATTGGTTCTAAACGACCACCTTCATAGGCTATTGGTCACAGTTTCCAATTACAGTTGATGAGGTCTCGGTTTCGATTTCTGGTTAGAGCATACGATTTTTTCCTTGAAGGGAGTATAATTGCACATGGTCTGAAATTTAGGCTGTTAAGATTAAGGACTTTCCTGGCACTTCATTATCATTTATCACCCATCATATCATCGGGGTAGCGTAATTCCGCCTTCAGGTGTCCCAACTTAAGAAATGGATTACAATTTCGCCAATGCCAGGGGAGAAAGCCAGAAATGTCGTAAAAACAACCTGTAACCAGACGGTACAGAAAATATTCTAACTCCCTTCCTATTGTCATCTTTATTCAACTATACGCTGATATCGTGTTTACAAAGGAATTGTTCCACCTTTACTAATAACCCATGCAAAAAAAAAAATACTAATACAGTTCGTCTTAGGACTGAAGAGAATAGTATCATCGTCAGCATCAATGATTAGACCTTAAGGTCTGTTCCTATCTCATTCTAGAATTTGTCCATCTTTTACTGAGTCTTCCAGCATTTCTTCGTCCTAATGGTTTGTGATGAAGAATCTGTTTCGGAATTATATTGTTATCCATTCTATTGATGTGGTCCATCCATTCATCTCTAAAGTAAAGTGATCATACTACAGGCGTCAAGAGGCCCTTGGGGCAGTGGGAGGTTAAGGCTCCCACTTCTTCTAGACAATCGGCACTTGGTGTCAGCCCTGCGTGACGGCCGCCTTTACCCTCAGAACAAGCGTCTGGTACTCATTTCCGTTAGAGGCTGAGTCGACCCAGGGCCATAGTGCCGCCAGAAGGTTTGGGTCAGTTTAAAAATCTGACCCCACTGGGACTCGAACCCCATTCATCTCTGTTTTGTGCAATTCTATCTAATAGTTTGAAGATATTTAGTTCACTTCGTATATTTTCATTTCGTTTTCGTTCTGTTATTGTGTAGCCTGTCACACTCTTCAGAAACCTCATTTCTGACAATTATATTCTTTGTTCTTGGTTTTTTGTTAAGACCCAGTGTTCCGATCCATATAGTAGTGTTGAAACCGCCATTGTTTTATACAATTTTAGAAGTGTCTCCTTTCTAGTTCCTTTGATACTTCGTTCAATGGTGCCACACATAAAATTAAATGCATTTATTTTGTTTTCAGTGTTTTACTTTTTCTATATGACACATTGTATCACAAGTAATTAAAATTGCCCACCTTTCTATTATTTTATATTCTTCTTCTTCTTCTCTCTACTTCACGGTTTAGGTTTATTTACTAGCCTGTACCGGCTCCAAATTGCTGCTCTTTCCATCACTTCCTTGGTCTTCCCAAGCTTCTTCTTCCTCGTGGTGAATAGTTGTATGCTGCTTTTGGTATTCTATTCTGTCATCCTTGCCAAGTGTTCTTTCCAGTTTGTTCTGTATTTCTCTATTGTTGAGTTTAATTCTTCTATTTGTAGTTGTTGTCTTATTTTGTGTTATGTTTTTTGTCTGTCTATTATTTTATAATAGTATAAATATGTGGTAAGACCTGTTTTTTTTTTGTTACAGGTGAACCTACGTTCTGTGGGCAGGAAACGATTTGCACACTTGAGTGAGAACTTGGACGAAATCCACGTGGACGCAAACATCCCTTGGGGTGAAGATACGCTATTTACCCTCGAGTTCCGTGTGGACGAGTCCGGAAAATATGCCTTGCATACTTGCAACAATAAATATCTGAGCCGTGAAGGCAAATTGGTGGACACTTGCAACCCCAACTGTCTCTTCTCTGCTGAGTACCACAGTGGACAGCTCGCTCTCAGGGATCGCCAGGGCGCTTACCTCAGTCCCATCGGCTCCAAAGCTGTGCTCAAGTCTCGATCCCAGACAGTTACTAAGGACGAACTATTTTCTCTCGAAGATTCTCTTCCACAGGCTAGCTTTGTGGCTGCTCTCAACGCCAGATACGTCTCCGTAAAGCAAGGTAAGAAGATCATCTTATTGTACTACTCGACCACGTTAACTTTCAATGCGCGAAAACTGCTAACTAAAATAATGTGGTAAGGGCGAGTAGGGGTTGAAGGTAATAGACCCTTGTCTTACATTACAGTAGCAGTGTTTATTTTCCATTAGTTGTGTTAGACCTTATATTCACAGTATATAAACATTTAAGTCTGACAGACAGTAGCTGGAAATCAGTGCTGATTTAATTTCTTTGTACGCAACATTATCCAGAAACCCGTAGGAAATACAAACTCCGATGATCTATCATTAAATTCATCTCCTATTTCAAATAGGTCTACAACTATGTTTTGCCACTGATTATACCTCTTGCCCCGTCATTCGCTTGCACCAAAGGTGGACGGAGACATTTTCCCCATCTTCGAAGTAGATATCATCAGATTCTATGGTCTTGAACCATATTTCAGCGAGGTTTATTATCCCGCGACGGTCCAGCCTCTGGGTTTTTATTTGAAGAATTCGTTGATACCCACTTCCACGGCTTAAATTTGTTCAATGTTTTTGAAATTTCACGCAAGTAATGGCCCATGATCGAAACAGTCGGTAATCTGAAAGTGTAGGATCAGGACTACATGCTGGGTGTGATAGCATTTCGATACTCCCAATTCCTGAATTGTTGTAATTGCTGATCGTGCAGTTTGGGATCCGGCCGGGTTTGAACCCGCGACCCTAAAAGTTTCATGAACTCGTTCCAGTTGTTAAGAAACAAAGATCCGCATCGTCTGCACATCTGTTTGGAACAAATTCCCAGTGAATCGCACCTTCAGAATTCCACCACACGCCAAACAATACATTACAAACCGATATTACTTAAATAAAACCACGAAAAATCGTAGTCCGTTTGATCGGGATCGTGACCTCCCGAATATGAGTGTCAAACTCTAGCGGGTGAGCCAAATCGTTGGTTGTGTGAATCTTGTAAACGCGTCTTTGGTTTTAATAGCCACGGTAATTTAGTTTCCATGGCAACAAGCATTGAAGCGACGTGAATATAATTCGTTTAATCTTCTCCTTTCATAGTTAATCAAGTGCGCATGTCCATAAAACACTAAATTAACTCCTCTATACGACATTTCACAACTTGGTTCATTATAAAATTATTTTTAAACTTAAAAGTGGACATTAAGAGTAATTATGTTGGAATTTAATTTTCGCCATAGTACAAAATGGTTATGCTCCTTGCCTCTGGTCCCGAGGGTCGCGGGTTCATACCCGGCCGGGGTCGATGAATTTTTTAGGACGGAAAAGTCCAAGGAGCAAGTCATCCAGGAGGTACTTTAAGCCGTGGGTCCCGAGTCTGAAGATTTTCAGGCTCGTAAAAGATCCTTAAGCTTGAATGAAAGATCTCTAAGCAAATTTTATCGAATTTTCCCGTCCTAGTACTACCTTGGTTTCCTAGATGTCAGTATGAGACGGAACGCGGACCACTCAAAGGACATCTATACGAAAACAAGTGTAACTAAATTAGTATGGTTCAAATTCTTCCCTGTAGGGGGAGAGCGCCTAAATCTCTGTTAAGGGAAACATGGGCTTACAACAAGACGAAGAAGACAAAGATAGAAGACCGTTGCGTAGTTGGTTAAGAAAATACGCTACAAGTCGGAACATCGCGTTCTCGAGTCCAGTGGTGTCAGGATTATCAACAAGTCTAAACCTCTCAGCCCCAGCCCCATGGCCCTGGGGTACATTCAGTATCCAAAGGAATGAGCACCATGCATATGCTCTGGGGGCAAAACTGTTATACTCGGGCCAACGGATATGTGCCCCTATATCGCTGACATCGTTCTTAGAAAAGTACACTTCTATACTCACACCATTTCACAGCATTCCTCTCCCACTATGTCAAACAGCAGCAACGGTACTTGTCGAGTGGGGATGTTGCTAAACTACCCCCAGTGTCATGGCTATCGAATATATATATATATATATATATATATATATATATATAATGGAATTTATTGCCTTTTTTTCAGAATAAAGAAAATACATATGCATTTACATTGCGCACGGGCCTGCTTGGCCGTACGTGTATTATTTTTCCATGAATAAAAAATAAAACTAATAATATAAACAAATACCTACAAATACACCTGTATCAAAAAACAATAACAGGCTACATATAAGTAAAATCTATGTCTGCACTAAATCAAAATAATACATATCTACATTCATCCGCATTCCGTACATTAATATTAAAAAAAAATGCTAGAAAACAAATTAGAAAAAAAATATTGAATAATGCAAGGTTGGTGTTGAGTTGACAACACTGGAGTGCAAGTACAAAAGAGAGAGAAATACTGATGCGGGGAGGGAAATGATTTGCCGAGGCAGAAAAGGAAGTAGGCTTAGGGTCGGTTTCACCAACAGAGGTAACTGTATTACGCCAGTTTAAGCTATGCATTATACACGGGGAAAACTGGCGTAATACAGTAACCTCTGTTGGTGAAATTGGCCCTTAGTTCGCATGTCTTACGGGGGCACCGATCCGTTGGAGAGACAATATATACTCTTATCCATTCGCATGTCTGTTCATCTATCTCTCCGATCAAACAAACTTTCCTAAAGGGAGACGTTATAAACCTTATGACTATATTTAGGTAGTTTAATAACTAAAATTCTAATTTGTGGTATTAGTGATATAAAATAATTATCATAGATTGTGAAATTTATATCAATTTGTAGTACAGCCGCTGGATCTGCGGCTCTGAAGTTTAGGTTAAACGAGGGGTAAAGCGAGAACTCGCTTCTACTGCCAATAAGGGAATGGTTAATGTAGGAGTGAACTACTGCCACAATCAATCACTGCTCTTGATGCAGATGTAGCGCGCTAGTAGGGTTTGAAATTGCTGAGATGTTGTCAGCTGTATTTCTGCTAACCGGATACATAAAGCGGCTCCTCCCACTGAATATCCATATCTGCAATACTGTCGTGAAAACGTCAGGACCGGAGAATCAGTGGCTGGACTATAAAAACTTTACACCCAAATACTCGTAATCGCAATGGAACGTTTGCGATGTGCAAATTCATATGTCTTTGCACCATAGCCGAGCGGTTTAAGGTACGATGCCTTGGCGCAGAGCTACGGGACTTGTATTGGTTTCGAGTCCGCATGGAGATGGCATTTTTACTTGGGATTTTATCAGTGCAACACCAGTTTTCATCCAGCATCATAAGAAATTTTAGACCTTGTGAGTAAGGCTCCCACTTTTCTGCATGAACTTAGCCAGATATCGGAGTGGAACCCGGCTGACATCTCGTGTCGGTTGTCTGGAAAGGGGAAACCTTAACCTCCCGTCGAACCAGGACCTGTAACAGACTACATATCACCGTGGAGAAGATTTCATCTAATTTATTCCGTACAGTGAACCTGAAATGAGGCTGCAATGTTAACTAACTCACTGGCACTATCGAACCCGTGGGTACATGCCCTCGCATACATAAGCTTTCCATACATCCCTAATATGAGCTAATGTTTTCCCATCATCCCAAGTATAATCTGCTTCCCTCAAATCATGGTTATTGTTATTCTCCCACCACATTATTGGTTTACCAACTGGACGTTTTCTTCTAGTTTTCCTACAAGAAGTTTGCAGGCCCCACTTTCATTCCCCATTCGTGCTATATGTCCTACCCATGTAGCAGTCTACAAGACTTAATTGTTCTTACTATTTCTGGTTTCCTACGTAGCCGAGTGGTTAAGGCAAGAAACCTTGGTGCAGAGCTATGAGACTTGAGCTGGTTCGAGTCTCCATGGGGGAAGAAATTTTCTCATGGAATTTCGGCCAGTATGGGGCCGATGCCCACCCAGCATCGTGATGCATTTGGTAGCGACTCTAGGTTGAGAAGACCAGCTATAACGGCTGGGGGATCCGACGTGCTGACCACATGGAACCCCTACACAGGCTAGATGATAGTCTACCTATGTGATTAACACATGTGGATGTGAGGCCAGCAGTCAGATGGTGGACCAAGGGCCTTCCAGGTCTGTCAAGCTTGGAGAAAAAATATAATGTGCACCTCTGTAGTCTCGAGGTAGCGTGCTGCCTTGTCACGCAGCGGTCCCGGGTTCGATCCCCGGCCGGGGGCAAGCTTCCTGGGTGAGGTTTCTTTCGGGGTTTTTCCTCACCTGTAAGACAAATGTCAGGAAGCTTAGGGCCCAATGGTCCCCGAAAATCATCCGGCCATCATCATCATCCTTATCATTATCATCACCATCCGTAATCGGTGTGAAAACCTGTACTTCCCTAGTAAAGCTGCAAAGCATAGCATGAAATGCTATGATTGCAGTGAAAGACCTGCCCTCGGGCAGAATTACTATGGATGGGATTCGCCTGTCTGTTCATCTCTCTTTGATCCAAAAATTTCGATAAGAAATTTATTCCGACATACTCGGAATCTTTTCTCCTCCTAAAGTAAGAGTTCGTATTTCGCATCCATATAACAGAATTATTATTCATTATTAAAGTAAAAGGAGAGAGTATAGCACTATTTTATGTTGTTTGGTTTTATTATTTTTTTCCTTACGGAAGTCCTTGGTTTCCTAATGGGAAATTTAGAGATCTATAAAAGCTTGGATTGAAAGCACCTAGCTATATTTCTTAGACCCTGAATAACTTGGTGATATCATATAACATAGGCTATACTTATCTTCCAAATACGTAAGTTGGAATGTGTTTATTAATATTTTGTGGTTGAGTTGATGGTGAAAAGTGTTTTGATGCAACTTGTGATGGGACACGGCCTCCGACGAATAACAAACAGATCTTTTCTCGCTTACAGACGTTAAAAAGCTCTTTGTGGTCCTTTCCTTTTGGATGCTTGTGGAATTCGTTATCTAAGAATATTTAATTCTCATAGTAATTCATAAGTTAAGATATTTAAAATCAATCTTAGACATCGTGGTATATACTCGTTTATAACGGTAAAAAATAACTTTTAAATTGTCTAACAACATCGTATATTTTGTTTTTTTTTTACAATCGCTATATAATATGATCATATCACCAATTTTATGGAACGACTATTTCAGTGTCTGGCCTGTGAAGATCGGCGTTCTTAGAAATATGTTGAAGCTCTGGGCAAAGCATTTCAACTCTCATTTGACAAACGCTGATGTCGCTATCTCGAAATCTATTTTTTTATTATGAAGTAGCTCATACCTGGCGATCGCTGCTACTCTTAAATAAATTAATTTTCTTTTTATGTTTAGTTGAATAAGTAAAAAGAAAAACAACACTGGTCAACACGATTTTTCTCTCATGAGTACCAATAGTTGCACTTAATGCACCTTTTATCGTGTTTTCAAATATGTATTCGGAATTTCTCCATCACCCACAGTTTTTTATTTCAATTTCAATTAAAGGATTTAAATAACTATTTTTTAATAAACATTTTTTCTTTCATTTGTCCGTTGTAAAATAAATCGGGGAACACTTTCATCAGTAAATTTGAGCTATGGAAAAGAGATATCAAGGCAAATGAAATCCTAATATGCTGGCCGATTATTTTTGGACCTTCAAGAGGGATGCTCCACAGGCGAAATATAGTAGAAAATCGTCATTTCTTACTTTCTTGGAGAGTCCGAATGTTCGAATATTGTGTAGTTACGAATGTAGAAAATATTAGTGTTTGAAATTATAAATGCCTGTCTCTCGGAAACTTTGCGTGTTGGAGAAAACCCGATATCATATATGAATTCGGGAGAAAAAATACAATCAGAATCACATATTTTTCTTTCTGAGACAAAAAAAAGTTTATTTTTTGTTGCTCAGTGTAATTATAAATTGATATGGTAATTATTTTTAGATACCCCGTGGTGATTACCCGGCGTTGTCCGCGAATCTACTTATCCCGATCTTCTTGGCACCAATGAACTGAAAGATAAAAATGGTTATTATGAGTTATCCGTAAAAGATAGACATGTGCTGTCACGGAATTTTTTGTAGATTCTTTTGATATTCAATTCTGTGTACATTAATTTGGTGTGTTATGGTTTAGGCAGCGTAAATCATTTAAGCGTCCTAAAAATTCTGAAAAACACACGTTTTTCTCTACAGAGGATGATTTTTAAGGGTTGAATATTATAACTCTCTTATAGCCTAAAACCTTCCCGGGATACTTCTAAATATTTTGCAGAAAGCCCCTTCATAATCAGATGAAGCGCATAAATATATATAGGGCCTACAGTAACACTTGTTTAAAGCGGAATCGCAGGGGACCAATTTTTTTCCACATTAGACAACATTCCGCATTGTAAAAAATAAAAAAACAATTTTAGATTATAGAGCACTGAATGTCTTTTAATGACAATGGTATATACGATTTAGCCATCTTTTATTCCGTAAATTTCAGAACGCTACCTGTGAAAGATACATACACAATCGGTCTCAGATCTTAAACTAATTTAAGATTTTACAGTGCTCTGGTTATTGTAAGACAGATTCATACGCCAAATATTTATTAAACGAACCTGTATTTCGCAAAACGGGTATGCAGTGAGGCCGAAAGAAAATTCCAGATACAGGTAGAAACTCTAGTTCTCCCGGTGGCAGGAAACATCACTTATATCACTTATTGTTAATTTGCCTAACGGGAATTGGATGGAATGGACTAATTTATTTCCCTAGCTTTCCGCCTTATAAACATTTTTTCATGAATTGTATAGAAATATCCTTCCGTTTCCGTGTTGGACAGATTCCGTTTTATACAAAATAAACATACGTAAAATTACTGTTATGTTGCCGGGACCAATAAGTTCGTTCATATTGGACAGGTTTCCGCATTATTAAGCAAGATTTACCGTACCATATGACTGATCTCTGTAGTTAATTTCTTATGAATACGACTGGTGATAATTATGAGACCCGATCATTATTCATGGAACTTTTGACCCGAATTTTCTGGTATTTGCCTTGTAGATGAGGGAAACTGAGAAAACGTAACTATAAACCATTATTTTTATATTAAATATTTTTATATAGACTATTTGTTTATTAATAGAATTTTATCAGAAAAGTGTCATATTTGAAAACTTACATTATAGCACCAAATAATGCTTCTGCGTTGAGCCTCCAGGTTCATAGATTCGACTTTAAAATGTTTCGGTTAAAATAATCGAGGTCTCCTTCTCGACTTTTTTTTCATTTATCATAAGTAATGCCACGAGTGATTTCCAAATTATCTAGAGAATTTGGAAATCAAGAGTGGCATTTGTTAGGACTATTTAACGAATAAAATTAAGCTGTTTACTCACAAATCATTATTTAACTATAGTTATTTTAAAAATATTTTATATTTACATATATATTACATATATATTTAATTCGTTAAATTTAGAGTAAATCAAAATACATTATAAATATTAATTGTATTGTATTCATAACTTGTAATCGTTTATATTTATAGATATATATTGTAATTTAGATTTAAGACTATTTTTGTTTGTATTTTTTTAAACCTGGTTGAGTGGTAGACAAGGCCTTAAGGCCTTAACTCTGCCAGGTAAAATAAAGCTATTATTATTATTATTATTATTATTTATTATTATTATTATTTAATGTAAACGGCGATGTTTGAAAACAAATGAGAAACGATAGGTACGCTTCTACTGCTTCTTTTGTTTATCACTGCAACCAGATCATACTATTTATTGCCAAAGGAACGCAATATTGTAAGGAGGAGCTTTCTTTAATATGGTAATTATAACACTGATAAATATTGTGTGAAACACGACTCTGACTGGTTGTAAAACAGAAATCATTGAAACGTGATTGGTCATTGACTCCCAATTGGGGCATGAGTTAAATAGTCGCTGTAATTAATAGGAAGTCAGATATAATAAGAACAGTTAAGTCTCGTAGAGTGCGATGGGCAGGACATGTTGCACGTAGTATGGGGAATGAAAGACGTGCATGGAAGCTTCTTGTAGGAAAGCCAGAGGGAAAACGTCCAGTTGGTAGACCAAGAATGAGGTGGGAGAATAACATTAACTATGATTTGAGGGAAGTAGATTATACAGGGAATGATTGGAAAGCATTAGCTCAGGATAGGGATGTATGGAGAGCTTATGTCCGTGCGGCCATGAACCTACGGGTTCGATAGTGCCAATGAGTAAGTAAGTATAGCTGTAATTGTTATTTGTATTGTCTGCAATAACTCTTATGTTGGATTCAGACATTAAAACTTAAATAATTCCACACTTTAACTTATTTAGCTTGCTGGTCTGTCCTAAAGAAGATGGACGACTTCGTCCTAACGATAAATATATATGGCGAATAAATAAATTTAATTGATTTATTCGAAGAAAATCATGTATCATATAAGACGCATCAGAAGGGCAAGGATTTTAATGCAGTAAAAGTTAAGATTGAATGGCTTAGGGCAATAAAATGATAAGCCACTTATTGTTCTTTCCGAGTTATAAGAATTGTAGTGTTTAAAATAATGATAAATACTAAATGGACAGTATTGTTGTTAATACATTGTGTGTCTACATGTTTTAACTCATCACTGGTGACCTTACAAATGATTTTATGGATATTCAAATACATTTACTTGCTATCATTGTATTAAATGACATTTCTTAATAGAATGTGGCTTATCGTGTTACAGCCTTAAGCCCTTCGATAGTAATATATTATAATTAGACGTTAGATTTCTGACTGTCATTTGTCATGGTTCACATACAAACAGTTGAATAATGTAATGAAAAGTTAATTTTTTGACTTTTTTTGTTTGGTTTCACACGGAGAATATACAAGTGCTAATAATATACAGCGTGTCCACAAATATAGTATCATACTTTAAACTACTACTACGTCGCTTTGGATAATCGTATCTAAATGAAATTGATGACAATTAAAAGAGAACCTCAAAAATGTTTGTGCATGTTAACAATGTCAACAATGGAGAATAATGGACAACAATACAAAAACTAAAGTAAATGTAATCCTGTTTTTTTTATGGTCGATATTGGTTCATTGTTGGATATTTAGCAGACAGCGATGTCTGCAGCGTCACTTGTGGGGGGCCAGATTCAATATCTATGAGGTATAGCAAAGACTTTGAGTTTCTCTTTTGATTGTCGCCAATTTCATTTAGATACGATTATCCAAAGCGACGTAGTAGTAGTTTAAAGTATGATGTGGGATAAAAATATAAGTATTCAAAATAAAATGAATATATATCATACAATTGTTAAAAGCATCATTACTTATGGAGCAGAACTATGGCCATTAACAAAAACAAATAAGTATCTCTTGGCAACGGAAATGGATTTTATACGAAGGCCAGCAAGAATTTCAAGAAGAGAAAAAATTAGAAACTCAGTTATAAGGGAGAAAATCAAGATTGAAGACACTATTTTAGATTTCAAGAAGAGAAAAAAAATAGAAACTCAGTTATAAGGGAGAAAATGAAGATTGAAGACACTATTTTAGATTATATTAAAACTCAGCAATTAAGATGGTACGGACATGTCCAGCGAATGGAAGAGGATCGGCTACCAAAATGTGTTTTGGAATGGAAACCTGAGGGAAGGCGAGGCAGAGGAGATACAAAACCTCTGGAGTCAGGGAATATATTTATACATGAAGGAGAAAACATCTACAACCAGGAGATTGGATGGACCGACAAAATTGGCTATTAGGAATCGGACGATGTCAAAGACATTAATCAACCAATGATCTATCTATCTAAGTACGATACTATATTTGTGGACACCGGTGTACAATAACTTTGTTACAATCTTAATTTTTACTGCATTAAAATCCTTGCTCTGCACATCAGGTTATTTAAATATTTTAATAAAACAATAGAAAAACAAATAGGTAAAAATAAGTAAAATTGTGTGTTGAATAATGCAATTTCCTCACGGTATTGGTAATGAAGTTTCAATTTAACATTTGCCTTCAAGACTTAAAAAAAATATATATATGGTTACGGGACTTCAAGACTGGATTATGTGTCTGACCCAACTCGGTCGTTTACGCTTGTAAATGTAGTAAATAAATGGTAAACACAACGAACAACAATTGTCGATCACTTCGTTACGGGAATGGTTAGGCTTTGAAAGAACGACGTGACATCTTGTAGAAGGCCGTGACTTCATGTTTTATACTAGTCACGGTCTCATTGATGTTTATAGTAACTTACCTTTCCTCTATCAGGATGTAAAAAAGTCATTGCTATTAACGAGTTTTTTAAGGAAAAATACGCCTGATTTGGTACAAACTGGTTACATTTTTATTAAATGTATAAAATGCGATGAGGCGTGCTAACTCATTCTCGTGACATGAGACAAGCCAGCAGGAAATTCAGGTTTTGGTATAGGAAGTAACCAATTATAACATCTTCAAGCCATTAAAAGGCATTTACTATAAGGTGTCTAGAAAAAATAAATTCTAAAAATATCCATAATTTAAATAAGTACCTACATTTTATATTCTACTAGCTAATACCTGGCGTGCGCTGCTACACCTAAATAAATTATGTGTTTTTGCATTTAGTTGAATAAGTAAAAGGAAGAATAAATATAAATTTATATAGTTATTATTTTTTAGATACCCGTGCTGTTTACCCGGCGTTGCCCGGGAATCTACACATCCCGATGTACTTGGCATAAATGAGCTGAAAGACAAAATTCGTTATTTTTAATTATCCATAAAAGAATACCCGCCTTCGCTGCTATGCTTGACCGGGAATCTATTTATCCCGATCTTCTTGGCATCAATGAAAGACAAAAATGGTTAT
The DNA here is from genome assembly GCA_030220185.1 of Diploptera punctata. NCBI lineage: Eukaryota > Metazoa > Arthropoda > Insecta > Blattodea > Blaberidae > Diploptera > Diploptera punctata. Next base: position 17,070 of record JASPKZ010000679.1, on the reverse strand, counting down.
TGTGAGTTATCCTTAAAAGATAAATATATGCTGTCGCGGCCTTTTCTGTAGAGTATTTTGAGTATATTCCTTTTCGGCAATAATGAAGATGAATTACAATATTCCACTCATCATCTTAATATAATAGCCCAACGATTTAACATGGAAATATCAACAACAAAATCTAAAGTTATGGCCTTTCAAGGGAAATTCCCAGTAAGAAGTAAAATTTGTATTCAGAATTCAATATTAGAGCAAGTTAATTCATTTAAATACTTAGGATATAATCTAACTTATAATGAGGAATGTGATATATCCTTTAAAATACAAAACTATAATAAAGCTTTAAGAATTATCAACCAAGTTTTTAAACCATCAAAAGTGCAGAGACACACAAGAATGAAAATCTATAAAATTCTCGCTAGACCCATAATCTGTTATGGCAGTGAAGCTTGGGCCATCAGAACTCAGGATGATCGTCATATTACAGCCACGGAGATGAAATTTCTGCGACGAACTGCAGGTTATAGCCTTCTAGACCACCAAAGAAATTCAACAATAGCCAGAGAGTTAAACATCGTACCTATATCTGAATACCTCCAAGAATATAGAAACAATTGGCTAGCCCATATTCAGCTCATGGATCGTCACAGAATACCAAAACAAATTCTTCACTACATTCCTCGAGGCAGAAGATCTGTGGGTCGACCTTTTCGGAGATGGCGGGAGACCGTAACGGGCCACTGGGCCTAATACTTGAAAGGACGATGATGATTTTGAGTATTCAATTCTGCGTACAATAATTTTGTGTATTTGTTATACAAAAAAGTGACATTTTTTCACGTCTTTCACTACAGAAGGTGAATTTTAAGGGTGAAGGGCTTGAGCATTAAAACTCTCTTATAACCTTTTATCTTCATTGGAAAATTCTGAACATTTTGCAAAAAAAAAAAACCAACGACAATCAGATGAATGATATGGCAGTACATGCTTGCATGGGAATCTACTTATCCCGATCTCCTTGGCATCAGTTTAAGACAAAAATGGCTATTGAGTGTTATCTGTAAAAGATAAACATATGCTGTCGCGGACTTTTTTGTAGAGGTTTTTGAGATATTCAATTCTGTGTACATTCATTCTGTGTATTTGTTATGGTTTAGGCAGCGTAAACCATTTAAGGGTAAAAAAAAGGACTTTCTCACGTTTTTCACTATAAAGGGTCTTTTTAAGGGTGTAGGAGTCCCGCGCTGTAGCCGAGCGGTTAAGGTAGGAAGCCTTGGCGCAGAGCTACGGGACTTGCGCTGGTTCGAGTCTCCATGGGGGAAGAAATTTTCTCATGGTATTTCGGCCAGTATGGGACCGGTGCCCACCCAGCATCGTCGTGAGGCAATTGGGTAGCTACAATAAGTAGCGGCTCCAGGTTGAGGAACCAGCTATAACGGCTGGGGGACTCGACATGCTAACCACATGTCACCCCTACACTGGCTGTTGATCATCTACCTCTGTGATTGACACATGTGGATGTGAAGGGCCAGCAGCCGGCTGGTAAAAGGGCAACTGCTGAAAAGTGGAAAGACCCTCAATCGGAAATCGTAGGAGTTGGAGTATCTCAAACTTTCTTATAGCCTATGTTCATCCCGGGAATGTCCTGAACATTTGCAAAAAACCCCATCACAATCGGATCAACGGTATGGCCGCGCTTAGAGTACGAACAAACAAACATTCATTTTTATATACAAGATATATGGTCCAGTTTTTTTTTTCGTATTATTTTATCTATGACTATCTGGTATGTTAAGAAGATCTGTTTTCTCGGAAGCAGATAATATGCATTAACATTGTCTATTGACACAGGTTATAAAATTTATTTCTATTGAGTATTTTAGATTCGAGATGTTTTCAGAATTTTTTAGAACTAGTTTTCCCTTTTTATTCATGGATATTTGCATATATAGTGTATTGTTAAATTTTCTTTCTCCGATGGGGTCTACAATCTGCTTTCCAGTTACGGTGCAAATTCTACCATGGAAATCTCCAATCAAGCAGAAATATGTAAAATCCCTGTTCTAGGATACATAAACCGGTGACTTGCTGTTTGTGATTGGTTGGATAAAATCTAGAGGAATAAGATTTTATGGAAAATCATCTGGTCCTCCAAGTTCGAGGTTGATACATCAGGCCAGCTCTCTTTTCAACATACAAAACATTTGCAAAAAAGCCTAAAGAATTAAATGGGAATGGAAATAATAATAATAATAATAATAATAATAATAATAATAATAATAATAATAATAATAATAATAATAATATAAACCTAGATATGATTGTCGTGATACCTACCTCCACGGCACGACAAACCTAGATCGCCCATGGTCGACTAGATAACTGCTGGCTTCACATCCACATGTGTTAATAACATACGTGGACATTCATCTAGCCAGTAGGCCTATAGGAGTGACATGTGATCAGCATATAGAATCTCTTAGCCGTTATAGCTTGTTTTCTCAATGTGGAATCGCTACTTATTGTAGCTACCCAAATTCCATGAGAAAAATCCTTCTCCAATGGGGAATCGAACCAGCGCTGCAGCGCTAGTTCCCATAGTTCTGCACCAAGGCATCATATCTTAAACCGCACAACTATGGCACGGTAAAGGGATTAAAATAATGGAAAATATCAGCATAGAAATTTGATGTACGGAGAGATTATGTCCGTGTAACCATGAACCTCCGGGTTTGATAGTGCCAGTGAATTACTTAGTTCAGTGGTTAAGGCACTGCACTACAAGCCGGAAGGTCGAGGATTCGAGTCCCGGTGGGGTCAGAATTTTTTAAACTGAACCAAACCTTCTGGCGGCACTATGGCCCTGGGGTCGACTCAGCCTCTTATGAGTACCAGAGGCTTGTTCTGGGGTAAAGACGGCCGTAACGCAGGGCTGACAATCCGGCTGACATCAAGTGCCGATTGTCCAGAAAAGTGGGAGCCCTAACCTTCTACTACCCCAAGGGCCTCCTGAGGCCTGTGTAGTGGGATGCCTTTACCTTTTACTTGCATGAATGTATTCGTCATAGATCAAAACCTGATCAACTCCTTTCTCAGATGTATCATTTTCAATATTTAGTTTTATTTTTTTATTACTATAGAGATTAGGAGTAATGTTGACCAAAGTTGAGAATTCCTTTATAGATTAGATTAGATTAGATTTATTTAGCCTGGTGGAGTTAAGGCGGCCATGTAGCAGTCTGTTCCACTCACCAGGACAAACATATATTACATCAGAATATAACAATCTCAATTAACTCTAATATTAAATACTAAATAAAAATTTGATCAAAAAGATAATATCTATTATATTACGATCTATAATGCAACCAGTTAATTGTAGTTAGAATTAAGACTAAAACTAATAATAAAATGTATAAAAGCAAGACATATTAAATTGTCCCTGTCTAATGTATATAAAAAATAAAGAAAAATAATGAGATATAGAAAACTAATTTTACGGTTAAACAATATTTAAAACAAAAGAAAAGATTAGTTAATCTTAATATTATTTTCATAAATAAATAATTAATTAAATTAGCTCATAACATAAAGGTATATTCCTATAATGTAGACAAATTAAATCAATCATCTAATTTTGTAACATAGCTGAGACAGGTTGAACGTGGAGGAACTAACCCAAACCAGACACAAAACAACAATGAGAAATGATAAGGGTTGAATGTCCGGGCCCTGATTCAGTAGCTGTATTGATCTGTAGCTGAGGGGTAGATGAACCCCTCCTGGAGAGATGCTGCATCCCCCATAAACCCCTTCATTCATTCACAATGCAGTACTGCACGTGCTGATTACATTGAGCAACAAAAAATAAACTTTTTTTTTGTCTCAGAAAGAAAAATATGTGATTCTGATAGTATTTTTTCTCCTGAATTCAAATATTATATCGTGTTTTCTCCATCACGCAAGGTTTCCGAGAGACAGGAATTTATAATTTCAAATACTTAATATTTTCTACATTCGTAACTACACAATATTCGAACATTCGGACTCCCATAGAAAGTAAGAAATTACGATTTTCTGCTATATTTCGCCTGTGGAGCATCCCTCTTGATGGTCCAACAATAATCGGCCTGCATATTAGGATTCCATTTGCCTTGATATCTCTTTTCCATAGCTGAAAACCCCTGAGTTAGGTCATTTGGTTTTATTTTACAATGGACAAATGGGCGAAAAAACGTTTATTAAAAAAACAATTATTTAAATTCATTAATTGAAATTGAAATAAAAAAACTGTGGGCGATGGAGAAATTCCGAATACATATTTGAAAACACGATAAAAAAAACTGCATTAAGTACAACTATTGGTACTCATGAGACAAAAATCATGTTGACCAGTGTTATTATTATAATGCACCATACCAGAAATGTCGAAATAACAAACCGGTGGCATTGAATAAAACAATAATGTTTATCATGAAACCAAGTGTTATTAATCTTTCAAATCTCTCTCAAAGTTTCCTTAACCTGAAGAAGTAGCTTAATCATCATCTGCCAGGGATTAAGCCTGTTGGCTCGTTCCGGTTTCATGAAAGCTAGAATTGTTAAAATTATTCAGACCATCTTCTGTGTGGGCGACCAACATTTCTCCTTCCGCGCCGTTTATAATTTAGCAATAATTTTGGAAATTTTCCTTGTAGCATTCTATCAATATGTTCTTTCCAGTCGTTCCTATATTGAATTATTCGGTCTGTAAGTTTGAAAATATTTAGTTCCTTTCTTATATCTTCATTTCTCTTCTTATCCAGCAGAATAATCCTGGTATATTTCTCAAAATCGCATCTCAGCTGATTCCAATCTTTGTTCATGTCTTTTAGTGATCGCCCAACATTCTGATCCATACATCAATACAGGAACAGCCATTACTTTATAAAATTAATTTTGTTTTTCTTTTCTTGTGTTTTTAAGGGTTCTTTTAATAGTGCCACACATTAGATTAAATTTATTTATTTTGTCATTAATGTCATCAATGTTAACATAAGTATTATAGCCTCACTCTGATGGTAAACAGTTTATATAAAAGCGGGTGCCGCGCGGCAATGCTTGACATGCAGTGTTGTCACGTTTCTCATAGCGCTATGGGCGTTTATTACTGATTATTTATGTTGTTATTCAATTTTTGTGTTATTATTTGCTATTGTTTAAGTTTTAAAATTAAAATTATATACGTGTTTATTTATTAAATAATTTAATTCAAACATTATTACATAATTTTAATAGCCATAATATTATTATTATTATTAACTGTTCGGTCCAAAAAAATTTTCCCATTGCCGCCACATGTTGAAATCACGTATATATAAACTAATATAATATGTATATATGGTATTATTATTCTAGCTACATATCATAATAATCATTGATCTATCTATCGTGGGGTTTTTACAGCTGCTGCCGTCTTCCCGTGCCAAACCTCCAAAGCCTACGGTCTTGGGCATCTTCGATGCTTAGTCCTCTAGCTTGCATTATTGTCTTCATGTTTTCGTTCCATGTTAACATTGGTCTCCCTCTTTTCTTCTTTCTGTTCGGAAGCCATTCATATAGTTGCTTCGGCCATCGCTCATCTTCCATTCTTAAGACATGCCCTAACCACTTAATTCCTTCTCCTCAATTCTTTCAATTATGCTTTCTTCTGCTATCATTGATAATTATACAATTGATTACGGTATACAATTTTATAACTGGATTGAATGTTCCACATCGTTCCGAGTTTTAATTGAAACTGAGGGAAGAATAGCAATGTGGCAATATCGTGTGTGGCAAGAAGTAATAGACTCGTGAGTACTCGGCCATTAATAGTAATAATTGGAAGGCGCACAAACGTGCAACACGAGTCTATTACCAACATAGAAACCCAAACGAATGGTACCTACCCTTCTAAGCTAACATATACACTCGGAGTGGGGATGGGAGGAGTCATCGCCCTTATAAGGCAAGGACGCGTGTGAAAACTCTCTCACGCTCCTACGTTTCTGCAATACTTAAGTTCTTAAGTAACCGTCCGCGAAGGTGACATTAAAACACGTGGGCGCAAATAACTCATCAACTCCACTCCGAGACAGTGAAATATCAAACATTGTAAATAAAATTGTGTATACAAATTTATCAATAAACTAAAATAATAAGTGTATAGTTTAAAACATCCCTGAGTGATCATATTCTACCCTGAGCGAACCGGCACACGTGGTAGTCGCGGCAGTCGAGATCTTTGTATTTTAATAACATATAATAGCTGCGGGGAAACAAAGCGAGCCGCTTGTTAAGCATCATAGTGAGGCGATAATAGCTTAATCTTGTGAGAAATCCTCGACCAGACATCCAAGACATTTGCGCAACCCCTGGACCGCTATGCAACACAATTAGTATAAACAAATAACGATGGATGTACAGTAATGCAGGCAGCTTGTATCTTTCAGTTGATCTGTCACAAATGTGTTACTTTTAGAAGCGGTAGATAGAGAATCACTGCCTTCTTGATTATTTTGATGTTATTAATAACTTGCTCTTGTAAACACATCACGATAGCTACTCAAGTATTCCGAGAACACTTTATTCCGGCGGCTACCAATTTTTCTTTTTTTGCTCTACACTCAACAAGCTTCTTGACACTTAAGTAACATGGCCTGTACAAAATCTCAAGTAACTTAAGTTTTTATTTCATCTCTTATTTTTTAAATCAACACCAAAGATGTATGAGGAGTGTAAAGTTCAGTAAAATTAAAGCCATTTAGAACATAATGCTTTCGCTATAGATTGTACATAAATAAATTTCAGTTAGTACAGCGTGTCCACAAATATAGTATCATACTTTAAACTACTACTACGTCGCTTTGGATAATCGTATCTAAATGAAATTGGTGACAATCAAACGAGAAACTCAAAACGTTTTTGCTACACCTCATAGACATTGACTGTGCCCCCCACCAGTGACGCTGCAGACATCGAGGCAAAAAATTTACCTGAAATAATCTCTCAATGTCAATATTTTTCAGTCAATGGCAAGTCGGTTCAGTGGACGTCTGGTTCGCTGGTTTGTTGGGGTGGAATTTCTGTTGTGTACGTAGTATCTTAGATACGGCGGGTTTAGGGATTATATATATATCATCCGGTATCATGGCAGCTGCCGCCGTCTTCCGGAAACCAAACGCCATTCCTCTCTATCCATCCATTGATCTTCCTCCATTCCTCCGATAATCATAGCTGCTTGTACCCCTTCTATCCAAGTTTTCTTCGGTCTTCCTCTCTTTCCTCCTTTCCATTGGGATCCATTCCATAACAATTTTAGGCAATCTTTGCTCTGGCATTCTTTTGACATGGCCTGTAATCTTTTCTTTTCTATAATGTCTATGATGTCCAGCCCCTCTTGTACACCCATAGTTTCCCTTATTTCTTTATTTCGTATTCTATCCATTCTAGATTTTCCAGCTGATCTTCTTAAAACATCCATTTCTGTACTTAAAATTCTTTTTTCATTTCCCTGGTAGGAATTTGCCAGACTTCAGCAACATATGTTAAAATGCTCTGAATTATGGTTTGATATATTTGTAATTTTCTATTTTTTGTAATATTTTTGCTCCACCAAACACAGTTTAAAGCATTTATTGCTTGTTTTGTTTGTGCGATTCTATTTTTAATTTCCACTGTGTTATCGCCTGAATGGTCTAATTTTGTTCCTAAATAAGTGCATTCAATACTAGGTTATATATATATAACAAATGGGGAAAGTTACTAAATTAAAGTACCTAGGAACAATAATAGTTGCAAACAGTAATGAGGCGCAGAAAGAATTTAACTATATGCTAAATTCTGCAAATGCATGATATTGGCCAATGTATTACGGGGAATCTTGTCCTCCTAACTTCTCTCTAAAAAAATTGAAGTACAAAATATCCCATTTGTATTATATGTATACAAAACATGGACGTTTATTTTAAGGGACGAGAAAATATTTTTTAAGTGTTTGAGAATAAAGTTGGTAGGAAATATTTTTACAAAAGAAATGCGAATATAGGGTGAACGGAGAATACTATATAATTAAATTGTGCTTATGGGAAACCAGATGATGCAGTAATTATCATAGACTGCGTTTTATAGGGCATGCGATACTAATGATGAATGGAAGAGGGACATTGAAACTCCTTGTAGAAAAACCGGAGGGAAATGGCCAGGAATGAAGGCGAGAATAACATTAATTATGATTTGAGCGATGTAAATTACGCAGTGGATGATTGGAAAACATTAGGTCAGGATAGGGATGTATTGAGAGCTTATGTCCTTACGGTCATGTACCTTCAGATTTTATAGTGCCACCGAGTTAATTTTATTTAATGCTTAATATTCTTTCAAGGACTAGCATGTCAGACAAGCATCCCAAAGTTTCCTGGGAACATTAACCATAGCTTGAGGTAAGTACATTATACAGAGAAGATTGGAAAACATTAGCTCAGAAAAGGGATGTTTGGAGAACTTATGTCCGCGCGGCCTTGAACCTGCAGGTTCGATAGTGCCAGTGAATTAGTTAGTTAATAATCTGAATGTTAAAGGTCGTTTTAAATAAAATCACCAGAACAAATCTCGTAGACTGCGATGGACAGGACATGTGGCACGTGTGGGGAATGAAAGACGTGTATGGAAGCTTCTTGTAGGAAAACCAGAGGGAAAACGCCCAGTTGGTAGACCAAGATAGAAATGGGAGAATAACATTAACTATGATTTGAGGGAAGTAGATTATACAGGGAATGATTGGAAAGCATTAGCTCAGGATAGGGATGTATGGAGAGCTTATGTCCGCGCGGCCATGAACCTATGGGTTCGATAGTGCCAGTAAATAAGAACATCTGTACACATGTACAGAAAAATTACATGTAGCCTATAAAGATGACAAATGGGAGAGGTTGCTAAATTCAAATACCTAGGAACTATAATTTATAAACAGGAATGAGGCGCAGAAAGTATAATGGAACTATAATTTATAAACAGGAATGAGGCGCAGAAAGTATAATGGAACTATAATTTATAAACAGGAATGAGGCGCAGAAAGTATAATGGAACTATAATTTATAAACAGGAATGAGGCGCAGAAAGTATAATGGAACTATAATTTATAAACAGGAATGAGGCGCAGAAAAGTATAATGGAACTATAATAAAACTATATTATAAACAGGAATGAGGCGGAGAAAGTATAATGGAACTATAATTTATAAACAGGAATGAGGCGCAGAAAGTATAATGGAACTATAATTTATAAACAGGAACGAGGCGCAAGGAATGAGGCGCAGAAAGTATAATGGAACTATAATTTATAAACAGGAATGAGGCGCAGAAAGAAATATAATGGAACTATAATTTATAAACAGGAATGAGGCGCAGAAAGTATAATGGAACTATAATTTATAAACAGGAATGAGGCGCAGAAAGTATAATGGAACTATAATTTATAAACAGGAATGAGGCGCAGAAAGAGTATAATGGACTAATAATTTATAAACAGGAACGAGGCGCAGAAAGTATAATATAATTTAAACGTATACTAAATTCTGGAAATGCATGATATTAGACTCTGTATTACAGGGAATATTGTCCTCCTAACTTCTCTCAAAAAACACTGAAGTACAAAATATTTAAAACTGTGTTATTGCCCATCTGTATTAACTTATATGTACTATTTTAAGGGAGGAGAAAAGATTTCAAGTGTTTGAGAATGAAGTTGGCAGAAAATATATTTATAAAACAGATGCGAATATAAAGGTGAATGGAGAATACTACATAACAGTGAATTACATTATACCAGATGTAATGAGATACAGTAAATACACTGAGCAACAAAAAATAAACTTTTTTTTTTGTCTCAGAAAGAAAAATGTCATTCTGATAGTATTTTTCTCCTGAATTCAAATATGATATAGGAAATTCTGAAAATGCATGCTTATATACTCGATAGCGCCAGTAAATAAGAACATGCATTATATAAATGATGATAAATGATTCCTGTGCTTTGTTTTAGAATAAGTTCGAAAATAAAAATATTGTGTAACATAATTTGAAATTCTAGCTTTCACGTAAAACATTTGTTGACATATTTCATAAAATTTAGTGACAAAGATATTTGATGGTGTTTTACAAGTATTAGATAAACAGTTGGATATTGAAAATGTGTTTTACATGATGTGGGGACGACGTATGAAGGAACTTGCTCCGCTCAGTTTATGAGAAGAAAAACAGTTTCAGAGAAATCCGAAAATAGAGTAACCCTCCGGAAATATTTTATCGGGTGACTCAAAAACTGGATCTTTCTTGTCACATTTGCGACGTAAAAAATTTGATTTTCATTACTCTCTTCCATACACACAACTTTTGTACCTGATTCCATCAGTACATTGTCCTTGTATCTGTCCTAATCCCATGATAATACTACTTGTTACAGCTTCATTTGCTACAAATGGAATTTTCTTAGCCCTCTCAGAAACTATCGAATGCTGAACTTCATTTACAAATCATATTTATCTTCTTCTTCGTCACGGTTTAGGCTTTTTGTTAGCCTGTTCCGGCTCCAAATTGCTGCTCTTTCCACCTTTTCTTTGGTCTTACCAAACTTATTCCTCTTGGTGAATAGTTGTATGCTGCTTTTGGTATTCTGTTCTCAGTCATCCTTGCTAAGCGTTTTCCAGTTTGTTCTGTATTTCATTATTGTGTTTAATTCCTGTACTTTTAGTTACTGTCTTATTTTGTGTTATGTTTATTATATTTTATATTTATATTATTATTAGCTAATACCCGACGTGCGCTTCTACGCCTAAATAAATGAAAATTAATGTGCTTTTATGTTTAGTTGAATAAGTAAGAGGAAAAATAATTATAAATTTATATTTTTAGATACCCCGTGCTGATTACCCGATGTTACCCGGGAATCTATGTATCTCGATCTTCTTGATATAAATGAGCTAAAAGACAAAATTCGTCATTGTGAGTTATCCGTAAAAGAATACCCGCCGTGTGTTGCTATGCTTGCACAGGAATCTACGTAATTGTCACGATCTTCTTGGCATCGATGAAAGATAAAATGGTTATTGTGAGTTATGCTGTCGTGGACTTTTTAGAGCTTTTTGAGATATTCAATTCTGTGTACATTAATTTTGTGTATTTGTTATGGTTTAGGCACCGTAAGCCATTTAAGTGTCCAAAGATATACTTTTTTCACGTTTTCCACTACAAAGGGCGATTTTTAAGGGTGTAGGAGTTGAGTATCACAACTCTATTATAGCCTATGTTCATCCCGGGAATCTCGTGAACATTTTGCAAAAAGCCCTATCACAATCGGATTAACGGTATGGCCGCGATAAAGTACGAACGAGGAAACAAACAAACATACATTAATTTGTTATATTATATTTGATATGTGGGGCACGCCGTAGCGTAGTGGTTAAGGCACTGAGCTACAAGCCGGAGGGTCGAGGGTTCAAGTCCCGTTGGGGTCAGGATTTTTAAACTGACCCAAACCCTTTGGCGGCACTATGGCCCTGGGGTCGACTCAGCCTCTAACGGAAATGAGTACCAGACGCTTGTTCTGGGGGTAAAGGCGGCCGTCACGCAGGGCTGACAACTCGGCTGACATAAAGTGCCGATTGTCTAGAAAAAGTGGGAGCCTTAACCTCCTACTACCCCAAGGGCCTCCGGGCCTGTTGTGGGATCACTTTACTTTACTATATTAGATATGTCCACCGCTGTGGTCTCGAGGTAGCGTGCTGCCTTGTCACGCAGCGGGCCCGTGTTCGATCCCCGGTCGGGGCAGTTTTTCTGGGTGAGGTTTTTATCGGGGTTTTTCCTCACCTGTAAAAAAAATATCATGAAAACTTTGGGGCCCAAATGGTCCCCGAAATCATATGGCCATCATCATCATCCTTCACCGGTGTGGTAAGCAAGGGGAAGCTACCACACCTGCAATTCCCTAGTAAAGCTGCAAGCTTAGCATGAAAATACTATGATTGCAGTAAAGGATCTCCTTGGGGCAGAATTACTATGATTGCAGTAAAGGATCTGCCTTGGGGCAGAATTACTATGATTGCAGTAAAGGATCTGCCTTGGGGCAGAATTACTATGATTGCAGTAAAGGATCTGCCTTGGGGCAGAATTACTATGATTGCAGTAAAGGATCTGCCTTGGGGCAGAATTACTATGATTGCAGTAAAGGATCTGCCTTGGGGCAGAGAATTACTATGATTGCAGTAAAGGATCTGCCTTGGGGCAGAATTACTATGATTGCAGTAAAGGATCTGCCTTGGGGCAGAATTACTATGATTGCAGTAAAGGATCTGCCTTGGGGCAGAATTACTATGGATGAATATTAGATATGAGCATTAATGTTGTCTATTGAGTATGGTATAGCATAGGTTAACTGAAGGTTGAATATATCTACATGGTATGTCCGGACCTCAGCTCCCTACCTGGAATTATCAGCTCAATTTGAGACTTAGTAGTTCTTAGAATTAATTAAATAAAACAATATGTGCTCGCTCGTGTATCAAATGCTAAACAAGTGAATTCTTCGTGCTTGGGATTCCGCACTTAATACCGAAGTAAACAACCAGGAAGTAGCGGGTAGTATCGTTATCAGCTCGGGAAAATATTTTGTACGTTTTAAGTGTTACAACATAATATCCAATGCATCTAAGAGTTCACGAGAAGACTGTAATAGAGCGACTTATGAGGGGCCTATTATTGTTTATCAATGTACAGAAATCATGGGTACGTGTATCGCCCACGGTGGTCTCTTTAGTTATTATTTTTGAATCTCCAAATATTTTAAAACCCTATTTTACCACAGGCATGTTAGGGTTATAGCTCACTATAACAATATTATACTCTTACATTGTAAAACAAATAAAAATATTATCTTATGGTTTTGAAAGAGTGTTATGAATTATATAAATCGTCTATAAGTGTTTTAGAATTAAAAAATGATGTGCTAGACTGAGTGGGTGTAGGAAGAACAATGCTGCAACTCATAAAGAAGAGGAAAAGAAATTGGCTAAGAAGAAACTGCCTGCTGAAGAATGCTCTAGAAGGAATGGTTAACGGAAAGAAAGTTATGGGCAGAAAAAGACATCAGATGATAGACAATATTAAAATAAATGGTTTGTATGCAGATACAAAGAGGAAAGCTGAGGAATGCTGAGTTTGCAGTGAAAGATCAGCTCTTGGACAGAACACACTGAATGAAGTGTCTTACAAAATACTACATATTGTTATGAATGTGTTATGAATTTCATAAAATGTTTAAAATAATTTTGGTTCTTAAAAATCACTTCACACGTTGAGGCAGAAGCCTCACCGTCATTTAAAAGTAAGTTTAACCAGAATCGTTGTCTTTCAAATATAGGACAATCAAATAAAACGTGTTTTACAGATTCTATTGATTCCTGACATTTACAACTATGATCACTGCCTGGGTTAATATTAAATCTCCTATTTTTTTGTAACCCATGTTTTCCCTTTACAGAGATTTAGGCGCCCCCCCCTACAGGGAAGAATTTGAACCATACTAATTTAGTTACACTTGTTTTCGTATAGATGTCATTTTGAGTGGTCCGTGGTGTCAGCGTTCCGCCTCATACAAGGTAGTATTAGGACGGGAAAATTCGGTAAATTTTGCTTAGAGGCCTTTTCATTTAGGCTTAGGATTTTTTACGAGCCTGAAAATGTTCAGACTCGGGACCCACGGCTTAAAGTGCCTCCCGGAGGACTTGCTCCTTGGATTTTTCCACCCTAAAAATCCATTGACCCCGGCCGGGTTTGAACCCGCGACCCTCGGGACCAGAGGCAAGGAGCATATCCACTAGTCTACCGCGGCCGACTATCTCCTAAAATAACTTTCAAATTTTCCATGGCCAGTCATAAATTGTGTTAAAATGAAATTTGGAATAAAATGTTTTATATTTAGCCTATGGTGTACTGTAGGAAAGAAGAGCTCTTTAGTCTATGGCCACACAAATATTTTGCAGTTAAGTGATAAAGTATAAATGCATATAAAAATATCCCAGATGCATTCTGTATAGAGGGAGCACTTGGTGGAAACTTGATTTATACAAGAGTGATGGAATGGCTGCACGACAGCTGTGGGATACTGGGTTGCTAGGAGACAGGTGGCCCTACTGTGGGGGAGTGCGTGCTCTGCGTGTGCCCTTCTTTTTTTATGCACTCACTGGATCGAGCAAAACATCTCCCAACTAAATAGGCCTACAAATTTTATTGAGAAAAGTGTTCTGAGTTGTCTGCATTTTTCGGTAAAAGGTAAAATACATTTTTTTAAATCTTAGAACACCAGTGTCGGCTCCACGGCGAAAATGGCTTGACTCTCACCCTCCATCTGTTGGATCCCTTGGATCTGTTGGATCTGCAGTTCGTCCTGGACGAATAGGACACAGCGCAGGTTTTTTTCTTCAGATTTCTCCTTGTCAGAATTTTCATACTCGTGTCCATTTCGTTACATTACATTTCAAGAGCCCATGTGATGATGGCATAGGCCTGATCTATCAGCAATTTCTCATATATCGCAGACTAATATTAAAAGCTTCATCTGATCTCATCCCCTCACTTGGCATTACGTCGGACACGATAATTTTGTTTTTTAGAACCATGTCATCGTGTGTCCTGTTTTGACGAATTTGAGACATCTTTATCCAGCGGGGAAAGCACATAAGTAAAACAGAATGCGATTTTTTTTAAATATTATACTAGCTAATACCCGGCGTGCGCTGCTACTCATAAATAAATGCTAATATGCTTTTACCAACAGCCGTGCACTGTTCGGGAATCTGCTTATCCCGATATTCTTGACATCAATGAAAGACAGAAATGGTTCAATTCTGTGTACATTAATTTGGTATATTTGTTATGGTTTAGGCAGCATAAGCTATTTAAGCGTCAAAATAGAAAAATTATTTAACGTTTTTCACTACAAAGGGTGATTTTTAGGGATCCGATCCGATTGAGGGTCTTTCCACTTTTCAGCGGTTGCCCTTTTCCCAGCCGGCTGCTGGCCCTTCACATCCACATGTGTCAATCACAGAGGTAGATGATCAACAGCCAGTGTAGGGGTGACATGTGGTTAGCATGTCGAGTCCCCCAGCCGTTATAGCTGGTTCCTCAACCTGGAGCCGCTACTTATTGTAGCTACCCAATTGCCTCACGATGCTGGGTGGGCACCGGTCCCATACTGGCCGAAATACCATAAGAAAATCTCTTCCCCCATGGAGACTCGAACCAGCGCAAGTCCCGTAGTTCTGCGCCAAGGCTTCCTACCTTAACCGCTCGGCTACGCCGCGGGACGATTTTTAGGGATCAAGAGGTTTATTATTTCAACTCCCGTATAGCCTATGTTCATCCCTGGAATCTCCTGAACATTTTTCAAAAAGTCCCATCTCAATCGGATGAACAGTATGGCAGAGCACGCTTATCCGGGAATCGACTTATCCCGATCTTGTTGACATCGATGAAAATCAAAAATGGTTATTGTGAGTTATCCTTAAAAGATAAACATATGCTCTCGCGGACTTTTTTGTTGAGTTTTGTGAGATATTCAGTTCTGTGTGACATTAATTTGGTGTATTTGTTATGGTTTAGGCAGCGTAAGCCATTTAAGCATCAAAATAGGGACTTCATTTCACGTTTTCCACTCCAAAGGGTGATTTTTAGGGGTGAAGGGGTTGAGTATTACAACTCTCTTATAGCCTATGTTCATCCCGGGAATCTTCTGAACATTTTGCAAAAAAACCCATCAAAATCGGATCAACGGTATGACCGCGCATAGAATACGAACAAACAAACAAACAAGCAAACCAACAAACATACAAACAAACAAACAAACAAACATTGATTTTTATATACCGGTATAAGATTAAACTATAAGTCGGGTACACACCGGTAATTGAATCTGAAAATATGCCACGCTGTTAGCTGAATAATAATAATAATTGTATTGTCATTACGTTTCAATCCTATTGAAGATAATTAAAAAGCTTCTCTGAAAGTTCACTGTTTTCACTTACATACTTTTCCCACTGATCAAAAACATTATTGTACTTCTAGACAAAGGTATAATATCGCGACGAATCAAAGTCAGGAGAAGGGGATCACATGTCAAAAGGATGTGAAATATGAAGGGGTGTAAGACAAAGATGTCCTTTATCACTATACTGTTCAATATCTAGGTGGAGAACATATAGCGACGATGTGTTTTCAAAACATAGGAGAGGCGGTAACAGGACGAAGTACAATATGACTCTGATAGGAGATAGCGTATATGGAACTGCTAATATCTAGGTGGAGAACATATAGCGACGATGTGTTTCAAAACATAGGAGAGGCGGTAACAGGACGAAGTACAATATGACTCTGATAGGAGATAGCGTATATGGAACCTGCTAATATCTAGGTGGAGAACATATAGCGACGATGTGTTTTCAAAACATAGGAGAGGCGGTAACAGGACGAAGTACAATATGACTCTGATAGGAGATAGCGATATGGAACCTGCTAATATCTAGGTGGAGAACATATAGCGACGATGTGTTTTTCAAAACATAGGAGAGGCGGTAACAGGACGAAGTACAATATGACTCTGATAGGAGATAGCGTATATGGAACCTGCTAATATCTAGGTGGAGAACATATAGCGACGATGTGTTTTCAAAACATAGGAGAGGCGGTAACAGGACGAAGTACAATATGACTCTGATAGGAGATAGCGTATATGGAACCTGCTAATATCTAGGTGGAGAAACATATAGCGACGATGTGTTTTCAAAACATAGGAGAGGCGGTAACAGGACGAAGTACAATATGGCTCTGATAGGAGATAGCGTATATGGAACCTGCTAATATCTAGGTGGAGAACATATAGCGACGATGTGTTTTCAAAACATAGGAGAGGCGGTAACAGGACGAAGTACAATATGACTCTGATAGGAGATAGCGTATATGGAACCTGCTAATATCTAGGTGGAGAACATATAGCGACGATGTGTTTTCAAAA
>JASPKZ010000678.1:0-45705 GCA_030220185.1 Diploptera punctata | reverse complement strand
AGTTGTAGGCAAGGCCTTAACTCTGACAGGTAAAATAAAACTATAATAATAACAATATAATAATTATTATTATTATTATTACTATTAAAGTCGTAATTTAAATCATAGCTTGAAATGTTCACAAATTTTCCTCAGAGGTACATTTATTCAGCCTTGAAATCAAATGAGTGCCTTAAATTTACGACTCAAGCACCACATTGATTCTTTCTTTCCAAAGGAACACATTTAGAATTCATACAATATCGTTTCCAGAGTTAAGACCGCGTTTAATTTATTTCTGCATCTAGTAGTGTAATTGGTTAAGGCGATTCGTTACATATCGGAAGATCACATGTTCAAGACCCTTTGGGGTCAAGATTTTTAAAGTGTCGTAAATAATCTGGAGATGCCATGGCCCCGTGGTTGACTCACCCTCTAACGGAAATGAATACCAGAAGTAGGCTTATGTTCTGGGAATAAAGGCGGCGCGGCGGTCACACCGGTTTACAACCCAGTTGACATCTCGTGTTGATAATCTGGAAAAATGGGAAACTTAACCTGCTGCTGTCCCAAGGGGCTGCTTGGGAATACTTTAGCATTTCCGTAATTCCTATTAGTTATATATAAATTATTATGTTCACCGCTATGGTCTCGAGATAGCGCTGGTTCAATCTTCAGTCGGAACAAATTTCCTGGGTGAGTTTTTTTTGGGGGGGGGGTTCCTCACTGTAAGACCCAAACGGTCCCCAAACATTATCTGACCATCATTACCATATTCACTTCATTAGATTAAGTTTAGGATTAAGGCCTTTCCTGGCAGATCATGACCATCATCATTATCCATCATGTCACTGGGACAGCGTTATCCCGCCTTCCAGGCACCCCAATCTGAGAAGTGAGTTACAACAGCCAGGTCAAGAGAGAATACCAGAAATATCGAAATGACAAACTAGTGGCATTGAATGAAATTATATATATATATATTATTGCTCTTAGGTATTTTTAACTAATTTATAAATCCTTACTAGAAATAATATGTTATATTATTTGAAGTTTGGACAGTGACACAACAACATGTCACAGAATAACTTCAGTTGAAATGTATTTTTGGAGAAGAGCTGCCAGAAAGTCTCGACTGGAAAGAAATAAGAAATACAGAAATTAGAAAATGGATGAATGCAGAAAGAAATACACTGCTCAAAACAATTAGAGGAACACTTGTAATAAATTGAATAAGTAATTGTTCTTTAAAGCTGTGATGCTGAAAGTTGGACAATATGTAAATTGAATTATTAATTTTATCATTGGATACAAATTTTAAAGATCCATGGCCTAAATACAGAGAAATTACCTCAAATAACAAATATAGAGATTTTTTTTATTTTGGAAGGCACTGGCCACTTCTAATTGGTAAGCTTCCTGATGTTGCTATAGTGACGAATGTTGATTATTGCCTTGTTTATTGAAGTCTCTGACAAAATGAGGCATTTAAATGAGTTTGAAGTGTATCATGCTCTACATCTTTTACGACAAGGTCAATCTCTGCGACAAGTGGCTAGAGAGCTTGGGGTTTCTCCTTCCGTGGTGTCCAGATTACACAACAGGCACAGAGAGACAGGTCAGTATTGTAGAAGACGTGGCCAGGGCCGTAAATTTAAAACAAGCCCCCAGGATGACAGATACGTTGTTCTTTCTGCTCTTCGACAGCGTACAAAAACTGCAAAAGACCTGCAGAATGACCTTCATATGGCTTCCGGAATCCGGGTTTCAGACCAAACCATAAGGAACAGATTAAGGAAAGAGAATATTCGTCCAAAAGGCCCGTTAAAAAACCACGCTTAACAAATGGGCATAAGGCAGCAAGACGTACGTATGCTGAAAACCATGGTGATTGGAACCTGAACCAGTGGGAGTCTGTGCTCTTCTCGGACGAATCCAGGTATCGTCTTACACGTTGTGATGGTCAATTGAGGGTGTGGGGACGGCCAGGAGAAAGATTTTCTGCAGAGGCTGTACAGGAAATTGATAGATTCGGAGGAGGTTCCATAATGCTGTGGGCCGGAGTTATGTACAACAATCGTACGGACATTGTACTTGTTCCCCAGCGACTGAATGATGTCCGGTATATCGAGCACGTTCTGGAATAGCATGTAGTACCTGCTGCCATTGGAGTAGGCTCTGGATTTCTGTTTATGCAGGATAATGCCAGGGCACATTCTGCGGCTGTCACCAGGGATTTCCTGAGGAGGAATGAAATTGAGGTAATGGAGTGGCCAGCGGTCATCCCAGACCTCAACCGTATGAACACTTGTGGGATCTTCTAGACAGGAAGGTCAGGAACCGACATCAAGCTCCACAAACTCTGCAGCAACTTGGAGATGCTCTGAAGGAGGAATGGGAGAATATCCCGCAAGAGGAAATCCAGAATCTTATTGGGAGCATACCACGAAGGTGCCAAAGTGTCATCGAATGTCGTGGAGGCCACACACGATACTAACTCTATATAACGAGTGTTTAACTTTGAAAAATAAGCACAAGATTCAATTGCTTACATAGCGGAGTTATTTGAAAAGTTAATTGTCAGTGTTGTTCATTTGTTTTTACTGACATGAACAATAAATAAATAACCACAAATAATGTACTTTATTAATTTCATGTTTGTACCTTTATCCAATGAAAAAATATTTGCATATTTCATAGTGTTCCTCTAATTGTTTTGAGCAGTGTATAATGGATGAGATTGAACACAGAAGGCTAAAATAGTATGGACACGTAAGAAGAATGCAGGATGGAAGACAACCAAAGGCTGTCTATGCATGGAAAATTCAAAAAAGGAGTAGAAAAGGAAGATCAAGCACAACCTGGAAGAATAACATTCAAAATTCAATGAGGAAATTTGGTATAACAGATGAAGACACAAAGGACAGAGAACGATGGAAAATTTTAATTAAGGGAAATCTGTGAATGTTTGTTGCAAACTGATTGTCTAATAAGTCCTTAGTCATTTATATATATATATATATATATATATTATTTTTAATTGATGTTAATTACTAAGATTGGTTGGAGAAACCCCTCAATGATGAGGAAAATTGTCAAATTAAAAAAAAAAATATTCCGTATTTGTAATTGTACTAGACAACTCTTTTTTTTCATTTTTACCTTTTCTATCATCTTATTAATTTTTTTATGGATTTGTGGTATGTGCATGTAAGCTTGAGCAGAATGAAGTTAAATGTGAAAAAAAAATTAACGCTGATATCTAATATATAAAAATTAATGTTTGTTTGTTTGTTCGTATTTTATGCATCCGATTGTGATGGGGTTTTTTGCAAAATGTTCATGAGATTCCCGGAATGAACATAGGCTATAAGAGAGTTATGAAACTCAAATCCTACACCCTTAAAAATCACCCTTTGTAGCGAAAAACTTGAAAAAAATCATTTTTGGCGCTTAAATGGTTTACGCTGCCTAAAGCATAACAAATAGGCTACACAATACTAATTTACACAGAATTGAATATCTCAAAAAAACTCTACAAAAAGTCCGCGACAGCATATGTTTATCTTTTACGGATAACTCACAATAGTCTTTTTGTCTCTCATTGTTGCCAAGAAGATCGGGGCAAGTAGATTCCCGGGGAAGCAGAGCAGCAGCACGAAAACTCGAAATAACGAATTTTGTCTTTCAGCTAATTTATGCCGAATACCCGGGCAATGCCGGGTAATCAACCACGGGGTATGTAAAATAATAACGATATAAATGTATTATTAGTTTTCCTTTTACTTATTCAACTAAACGTAAAAACACATAATTTATTTAGGTGTAGCTAGTAATTAATAAATTGCATTTGTTGTTCGTAGCATATTGGATATAAAACACTCATACAACAATTATGTTGAATCATCCTGCCATTACAGTTTTCGCAGGTTGCACTACTAACTGGTTTATGAATAGCTTACTGAAATAATAATAGATTTCGCTAGAATAAATGTTGAGTTTAATTTTGGTCTCATTCATACATTTATACATTTGTTCAGTCGTTACCGAATTTGCGTTGTAACAAAGTGGGTAACCGCACGCGAACCAAAAAAACGTAATTAAATCTCCGGAAAACCACAAAGCATATACAATAAATTGCTATACCACAACGGTATACCATACGCCATGCATGACTGGTAGAGAGGCAGGCATTGGTAATTTCTGCTACGTGACTTCTCAACGTCAAAACAAACCATCCCTTCTATTGTTTATTATTATTATTATTATTATTATTATTATTATTATTATTATATTATCATTATCATTATTATTACTAATATCATTACTGCTAAATCAATATTAATTTATTATTATTTCGTAATGATTGAATTGTTATCACTATTATTAAATTATTTTATAGACCTATAAACATTTGTCCTATATTATTTTATGTCATTTTGCTGTACGAAATATTTATATTCGCTGGTTGAGTGAAACAACTCCGCCAGTTATATAAATAATTTTCATATTATTATTATTATTATTATTATAAATTTATAAATCCATAATTCGAAGCACACTAACATACGGTGCAGGAACTTGGCAGTTAAATAAAAATTTTAGTTTAAAACTTCTCTATTTATTCGCGTAATTTGCGTCCCGCGTATTTTGCGCACCCTAAAGTAATTATGAAGAAATTGTTTTTGGTTATTTTGTTCCGCATATTTTGCGCACACATTTTTAGGTGCCTTTTCTTTTCAGTGTAGTAGGTGTTTTCCTTCCCTGAATTTCATTGCCAATTCTTACATTCCAACATAGGTTATTTACCAGTAACTGCACAACCTGCTTCACAAAGAAACTCAAGGTCCCGCTACTTTAAGAATCCTTGCTCTTTATAGAGACAAGTTTTAGAAAAGTAAATACGGTATTTCAGTTGACTTTCAATAGTTCTAATGTGCACTTGCTTTTGTAAGACATTTCAAGATGGGAAAGAGAAATAACAATTACACAGCATCATATAAATTGAAAGTGTTAAGTTTCGCGGAATATTTCGGCGATCTTGCAGCAGAAAGAGAATTCGTAGTTCTCGAATCTAATGTGTGTTATTGGTGATAACAAAAAGACGCGCTAAATAATTATTACGGTATTTCATTTGTTTCATTTGTATAATAATAGCATTACTGTTTATAGATTTATTACCGGAAGATTATTATTTGTATAATTCAATATTACCTAGGGTGTTAAGCTATAAAACTATACGATATGACAAAATTACTGTATTCTTAATTACTGTACTTACATACCATAATTGAGATAACTCAGAACAGGCGTCTAATTTTAAAAATCCGAATATTTTACGCTCCCCAATTTTTTTGTAACCAAAATGAATTAAAAAGTGTGCAAATTACGCTAGGAAATACGGTATGTCTACTGAAATGTATTGTTTTAGACGCTCAACTAGACATTCTAAATTGGAAAAAATCAGAAATTTAATACATCTTCAGACAACAAATGAAAGTCCAAAATGCAATATTAGATTTTGTGAGATACAGATAACTAGAATAGTATTGTCATATACGTAGAATGCCACAGACAAGATTACCCAGTCAAGCATTGGAATGGATTCCATTTGGGAGAGGAAAGATAGGTTGACCTAGAATTAAATGATTGGATGATATAAAAAGAGGTACGAGGGAGCTATGTCTGGAATAATTGGAATGGGAAGATATAGAAGGACGGAGAAAGAAGATAAAAAGTTAAAAAGGCTTTGGGCATAGGAAGATGTTTTATTATATTGTAAATCTCTTATTATATGTATTGTAATCCCACTACAGGCCTCGGGAGGCCCTTGGGGTAGTGGGAGGTTAGGGCTCCCACTTTTTCTGGACAATCGGCACTTGATGTCAGCCGGGTTGTCAGCCCTGCGTGACGGCTGCCTTTACCCCCAGAACAAGTGTCTGGTACTCATTTCCGTTAGAGGCTGAGTCGACCCCAGGGCCATAGTGCCGCCAGAAGGTTTGGGTCAGTTTAAAAATCCTGACCCCACCGGGACTTGAACCCTCGACCTTCCGACTTGTAGCGCAATACCTTAACTACTACGCTACGGCGTGCCCCCTGTTATAATATAAAAAATATATTATTACAAAATTAGATGTTCAAAATTAGAAAAAAAATAAGAAATAATGTCAAACGAGAAAAATGAATATTAAATATTCAATAGTATGTTATAATACTAATAATAATAATAATAATAATAATAATAATAGCTTTATTTTACTTGGCAGAGTTAAGGCCTTAAGGCCTTGTCTACCACTAAACCAGATTTAAAAAAAATACAAAAAAATAGTCTTAAATCTAAATTACAATATATATATATATATATATATATATATATATATTAAATAGCTGGAAAGGTTACTTTAATCAGCTATTAAATGTACATACAGAACAGGACATTGAGGAGGATAAGTTACAGACAGCAGAAATGCTAGTCGCAGAGCCAAGTGCATTAGAGGTTGATGGCGATTGAAAAATTGAAGATGTATAAAGCATCAGGTTCAGATGAGATCCCAGCAGAACTGATAAAATCAGGGGGAGAAAAACTGATGGATAAGATACGCTGGTTGCTTAGCATGATTTGGGAAAAAGAAGCTTTTCCAGATGAATGGAAGGAATCAATTATCATACCAATTTATAAGAAAGGAGATAAAACTGATTGCAACAACTGCAGGGGTATCTCATTACTTTCAACTTCGTACAAAATTCTAACAAATATATTAGTAAGCAGACTTACTTCCTATATTGATGACATTCTAGGAGATCATCAATGTGCATTTAGAAGAAACAGGTCTACAACAAATCAGATTTTCAGTTTAAGACACATTTTAGAGAAGAAATGGGAATATAATGGTACTGTACATCAACTGTATGTAGACTTCAAAAAAGCATATGATTCAATTAAGAGGGAGAAGTTATATAGTATCCTGCTGGAGTTCGGAATTCCTAAAAAGTTAGTTAGACTTATACGAATGTGTCTAAATGGCTCAAACAGTAGGGTGCGTGTAGGCAAATAGTTTTCAGACAATTTTGAAATCCAGAATGGGTTGAAGCAAGGAGATGCACTATCTCCTCTACTATTTAATTTTGTATTAGAGCATGTCATTAAATCTTTAGAGAATGAGGAAGGCTTACAACTCAATGGTATTAATAAGCTGTTAGTTTATGCTGATGATGTAGTACTACTGGCCGATAGCGAGGAGATACTAAGGACAACACGCACACACTATTGAGTAACACTAAGAAATTAGGACTGGAAGTAAATATCAGTAAAACTAATTATATGGTCACACGTAGAAATTCAGTATATAATGGAAATGGACAGCTAATGACAAATGAGGGAAATTTTGAGGTAGTGGCTGAATTCAAATACCTAGGAACAATAATCACAAATAGGAATGAGATGCAAAAATAAATTAAACATAGGCTCAATTCTGGAAATGCATGCTATTATGCATTGCAGAGACTTTTGATGTCCCAACTCCTTTCAAAAAAGTTAAGCTGAAAATATATAAAACTATTATTCTACCAGTTATATTATATGGGTGCGAAACATGGACTCTTACTTTAAGGGAGGAAAGGAGATTACGAGTATTTGAGAATAAAGTTCTTAGGAAGATTTTTGGACCAAAGAGAGATGAACAGACAGGTGAATGGAGAAGACTACATAACAATGAACTACATGGTCTTTATAGGAAGCCAGATATAATAAGAACAGTTAAGTCTCGTAGACTGCGATGGGCAGGACATATTGCGCGTATGGGGAGTGAAAGACATGCATGGAAGCTTCTTGTAGGAAAGCCAGAGGGAAAACGCCCAGTTGGTAGACCAAGAATGAGGTGGGAGAACAACATTAACTATGATTTGAGGGAAGTAGATTATACAGGGAATGATTGGAAAGCATTAGCTCAGGATAGGGATGTATGGAGAGCTTATGTCCGCGCGGCCATGAACCTTCGGGTTCGATAGTGCCAGTGAGTAAGGGTAAGTAAGTATATATATATATATATATATATATTATAAATATATTTTTGACATTTGGCAATGAATGCAAATATGATATGAAAAGAAAAATGAATGCTTGAGTCGGGATTTGAACTCGAGTCTCTAAAGTCTGTACCTTTAGCACTCTAACCAACTGAGCTACCCAAGAATTCCAAGACAAACATACAATTTTCTTATACATGTAGTATTCTCAATTCAGACAAGAGGTAGCGGAAATTTGTTCCGACTGACATCTAGCGGCTAACATAACAGTTAAACAAATTTTTAAAGAGAATATTTACTTTATAGCAGTAACGCTT
Source organism: Diploptera punctata (assembly GCA_030220185.1). NCBI lineage: Eukaryota > Metazoa > Arthropoda > Insecta > Blattodea > Blaberidae > Diploptera > Diploptera punctata. Next base: position 37,384 of record JASPKZ010000678.1, on the reverse strand, counting down.
GTATATATAGATATTATAAATATATTTTTGACATTTGGCAATGAAGGCAAATATGATATGAAAAGAAAAATGAATGCTTCAGTCGGGATTTGAACTCGGGTCTCTAAAGTCTGTACCTTTAGCGCTCTAACCAACTGAGCTACCCAAGAATTCCAAGACAAACATACAATTTTCTTATACATGTAGTATTCTCAATTCAGACAAGAGGTAGCGGAAATTTGTTCCGACTGACATCTAGCGGCTAACATAACAGTTAAGCTTTTTTTTCTATATATACAAGCGTTACCGCTATAAAGTAAATATTCTCTTTAAAAATTTGCTTAACTGTTATGTTAGCCGCTAGATGTCAGTCGGAACAAATTTCCGCTACCTCTTGTGTGAATTGAGAATACTACATGTATAAGAAAATTGTATGTTTTCTTGGAATTCTTGGGTAGCTCAGTTGGTTAGATCACTAAAGGTACAGACTTTAGAGACTCGAGTTCAAATCCCGACTCAAGCATTCATTTTTCTTTTCATATCATATATATAAACGGATTACAAGTTATGAATACAATACAATTAATATTTATAATGTATTTTGATTTACTCTAAATTTAACGAATTGAATATATAATATGTACAAGATATATAAAAAAACGAGGAAAAGATTAATGACATAGTATAAAATTAAATAAATAGAGAAAAATTAATTATTAGACAACAGGTAACTGTATAACCGTGACTTGAATGTGCCAAGTGTGCGGCAACCCCTGATATCTTGAGGAAGGAGATTCCAGGAGCGGGCAGAGGCTACTGTGAAGGAAGTAGAATAGGAGGAAGTGCTATGAAGAGGAATTGTTAACAGACTGCTATCTTGTGACCTAGTGTCAATATTGTGGTAAGATACAAGCAATTAAATTGGTATGGACATGTACGACGAATGCAAGAAGAAAGGTTAGCTAGAAAAATAATGGAATGGTGTACATCTGGAAGAAGAAAGAAAGGAAGCCGTCGAAACTCGTTGATGCAAGAAATAATAACTGGAATGAAAACAAGAGGATTGGAGGTCCTGGAGTGGATAGATAGAGACGAGCGGAGAAGGAAAATAAAACTTTAGGCACTAAAAGACGTGTACATATTGAAAATCTGTATATAAATGAAAAATATAATCATCATCATAGTACATTCACGAATTTAGGACATTTCTTGACCTGTTTCGGCGTCAAGATAAACACCATCCAAAAGTATTTTGAGTGGACGTCCTGATTTTCTTCTTCCTGCAGGTTGATAACTTAACAATTGTTTGGGAATCCTGTGATCTTCCATTCGATGAACATGTTGCATCCATTATGACTTGTTATCAGAAATTTTATATATTCTTATTATTATTATTATTATTATTATTATTATTATTATTATTATTACTTTATTCAATGCCACCAGTTTGTCATTTCGGCATTTCTGACATTCTCTCGTTGACTTCACGTATTACAACCCACTTCTGAGGATGGGGCCCAGATGGTAGACCAAGAATGGTGTGGGAGAATAACATTAACCATTATTATACAGGGAATGATTAGAAAACATTAGCTCAGGATAGGGAAGTATGGAGATATTGAATCTACGGTTTCTATAGAATCAGTGAGTGAGTTAGTAGAAAATTTGAATGTAATGTGGGTATTGTTTGTGTTGCGGATCTCATGAGTGACAGACGCCGGACAGATAGTACTGACAGTGTACTGGTATAACGTTAATTACAAATGTTTTGTATTATGATCATCAGAGTCTCTTTCCGCACATCTCAGGAAACAGAAACGGTAAAGCTTAATGTCAGGTGAAGTAACCCAGAGTTACGTCCTCAGGAAATTACATACATTCCTCATGCCACATGTTTTAACATAATAATGCCTTTGTCAAACTATTCAAAATCTATGTGGCTTCATCTAATATATATATATATATATATATATATATATATATATATATGGCATGATAAGAATAATAAATGCCTGGACGGGATTCGAACCCGGAATTCTCAGTCTGTACCTCAGCGTGTTATCCATTACACCACCAGGCGAATCCAATTCAAACACTTATTTTTTTCTTATATATGTATTATATTCTCCATTATTACTAGATCGCGACTTCTAGTAATAATGGAGAATATAATACATATATAAGAAAAAATAAGTGTTTGAATTGGATTCGCCTGTTGTGTAATGGATAACACGCTGAGGTACAGAGTCAGAGATCGCGACATCTAGTAATAATGGAGAATATAATACATATATAAGAAAAAATAAGTGTTTGAATTGGATTCGCCTGGTGGTGTAATGGATAACACGCTGAGTTACAGAGTCAGAGATCGCGACATCTAGTAATAATTGAGAATATAATACATATATAAGAAAAAATAAGTGTTTGAATTGGATTCGCCTGGTGGTGTAATGAATAACACGCTGAGGTACAGAGTCAGAGTTCGCGACATCTAGTAATAATGGAGAATATAATACATATATAAGAAAAAATAAGTGTTTGAATTAGATTCGCCTGGTGGTGTAATGGATAACACGCTGAGGTACAGACTCAGAGTACCGGGTTAGAATCCCGTCCAGGCATTTATTTTTCTTAACATGTCATATTAAGATTGCATTGCTCAATGTTAAACATTTAATTATAACACACACACACACACATATATATATATATATATATATATATATATATATGTATATGTTTGTTTTTCGTATTTAATGTGCTGCCATACCGTTCATCCGATTGTGATGGGGCGTTTTGCAAAATTGTTCAGGAGATTCCTGGGATGGACATAGGCTATAAGAGAGTTGTGATACTCAACTCCTACACCCTTAAAAACGTGAAAAATAAGTCCCTTTTTGACACTTAAATTGCTTACGCTTCCTAAACCATAACAAATACACAAAATTAATGTACACGGAATTGAATTCTACAAAAAAAGTCCGCGACAGCATAATGTTTATCCCTCACAGATAACTCACAATAGCCATTTTTGTCTTTCATTGATGCCAAGAAGATTGGGATAAATAGATTCCCGGGCAAACGTGCGGTGCCATACCTTTATCCAATTGTGATGGGGATTTTTGCAAAATGTTCAGGATTTTCCCGGGAATGTTACAGGCTCTAAGAGAGTTTTAATGCTCAAGCCCTTCACTCTTAAAAACCACCCTTTGTAGTGAAAAGTGTAAAACAAAATGTCGTTTTATACGCTTAAATGGCCTACTCAGCCTAAACCATAATAAATAAACCAAATCAATGTACACAGAATTGAACATCTCAAAAACCTATAAAAAAAGTCCGCGACAGCATATGTTTATCTTTTATGGATAACTCACAATAACCATTTTTGTCTTTCATTGATGCCAAGAAGATCGGAATAAGTAGATTACCGGGCAAACATAGCAGCGCACAGCGGATATTCTTTTACGGATAACTCAAAGTAACGAATTTTAGTCTTTCAGCTCATTTATGCCAACATCGGACTACGTGGATTTCCGGCCAACGCCGCGGCGTGCCGGGTAAACAGCACGGGGTATCTAAAAAATTGTTTTCCCCTTGTATTTATTCAACGAAAGTTAAAAACACATTATGATTTATTTAGACGTAGCAGCGTACGCCGGGCATTAGCTAGTTAACTATAAAAAAATTTAGACTAATATTTCTAAGTTTATCCAACACTTTGTAAGTTGACCTACTTTTTATGTTTCACGTGCATCATGCTTCCCGGTGCTTGAAGTAACGTGACATGTTAGGAAACTGTTTTTAAATCGGAATCACATTTATTTTATTTTTTTACTACACGAGGACATGATGGGGCTCCCCGGAGAGATCAGTTCAATGTCGATGCCACTTTCGATACAATACTAACAAGGGAATTGCCACCATTGCATGCCGAAACTTACCTTGAAATTCTTCCCAGAAAAGCGTTGTGATGTACCAAAGCCTTATAAAAAAAAGTCATTTTTAACTGCAAGGTGCTGAAATCGAAGTCAGAATTCAGGAATGGCAACCTACTATACGCAGCATATGGACTCCCTGCATGACAAATAGCGGAGTGGAGTGAGTAGTGATGTATATACAATCTACTAATACAGGAGTTGTATTACTTCCCGATAGTTTGAACGAGCGATTTGGCGCTAGATTTTATTGTCTTGCAGTTAAAGGTTGCAGATATGTTTGTGGACACGTTCTTGGTACATCATAACGTGTCATTGGGAGATATTTCAAGGTAGGTTTCGGCATAAAAAGTTTGATAGTTTCCTTGTAAGTTTAATAGACTCTTTGCAGGACCTCTTTACGTTTTTACGTGCCCCATGTCACCCTGTCCTTACAGGAACGTGACCTATCAATAAACTCTTTTAATTCTTTTTTTTTGCCACATGAGGACATGAAGGGCCTCCCCGGAATGGTCAATGTCGGTGCCACCTCCGATACAATATTAAGAGTTATAAAGACATTTATTGGTAAATATCGAATTAGATCAAAAATTGTACTGCATAACAAAATAATAGAACAAATATCACATTTCCAATATTTATGATGTGATATAACTTATAGAGAAAATAAAGATATAGAAAATAAAGTAAATAAATTTCAGGCTATTTGTGGAACCATAAAAAGAACCTTAGGTCGGAAAACAAGGAAAGATACGAAGCTTAAATTATATAAAACTATGGCTGTTCCTTTGTTGTTGTATGGAAGTGAAAATTGGATAATGAAATCAAGGGATAAAAGCAGGATACAGACTGCGGAAATGCTATTTTTACGTAATGTGAAAGGATGCACAAGAGCGGATAGAATAAGGAATGAAACTATACGAGAAGAATTAAATATATATAAAACTGAAGATAAAATCAGCGAAAATAATAAGAAATGGACAGAACACTTAATGAGAATGAACAACGAAACAATACCAAAAAGAACCTTCCTGTAAAATCCCAGAGGAACAAGAGATGTTGGCCGACCACGTAGAAGATGGACTCCACTTTTAACTTCGCCGGAACAAGCTGCATAGCCTGTAGTAGAAGGAAGAAGAAGATAGAGGTACAACATTCACTCATTGCCGAATATAATATGATTATCAATTCCAGATGGTATTTCGGGACAACTTGGCCCTTTAAATATATTGCCATTTGTTTACAGATGAGGAAAGCCCGGAAATCAGGTAATTTTTTTTTTTACTTGAGATTTTATCTAAGAGGGTACATCTTTTGCCGTTCTTAAAAAACTAATTTCGGCAGCCTGAATCTTGTTTCTATCAGTCAACGTTCAAGTTTCAGATCCAAAAATTTAAAGCAGGCACGAGTTAAATAATTTCAATAACGACAACGTAGGCCTCTAATTTTATTTATATTTAAGTTTGTTAACGGGGACATGCAATAGCGTAGTGGTTAAGGCACTGCGCAACAAGCCGGAAGGTCAGTGGTTCGAGTTGCAGTGGGGTCAGGATTTTTAAACTGACCAAAACCTTCTGCCGGCACCATGACCCGGGATCGACTCAGCCTCTAATGGAAATGAGCACCGGACGCTTGTTCTGGGGGTAATGGCGGCCGTCACGCAGGGCTGAAAACCCGGCTGACATCAAGTGTCGATTGTCTAGAAAAAGTGGAAGCCTTAACCTCCTGCTACCCAAGGACCTCCTTGAGGCCTGCAGTGAGATGACTTTACCTTTACCTTTTTAAGTTTGTTAACTGTGCCCAAGAAATAATCATCATAGTGAAGCATATGTTTGCTATAATGGACTTGAGAATGCTTGAAACAGTGAGGATAGGAAGTTGGGTAAGCAAACATTTGGCTCTCAAGTTAACAGAACATTGAATGTATGTGCATCCGGAAGGCTTGTGATGATTCTGGATTATAAGCCTTGCTGCACTGTATGCTCGGCTTGATTGAGTGCTATTGTCGCTGATTAATCCCTTCCCCACAGATCTCCTCAACTGCTGCATCACAATTATCCGTCTCACAAAGAAAACAGTCCACGTTTCAACCTTGCAAATATTGGAACAAGGTACCAAGCCTACGGCCATCTATATACATTTTAATATTAACGCCTCTAATGCTTCTGTCTGTGGAACACTTCATTTCAATTATGCATTCAAGCCGTTTAAGGTAATTGGTGGTACATTCAAAGTTACTCATCTGCTTTGCACATACAGGTTATTCCAGAACTCTTGATTCCAAGTAAAATTATTTTTGCATGTGTCCTACGTACTGTTTTAATGTATTTATTTTGTAATATTTTAGCTGTAATTTTTTATTTATAGTATATTTACTTTATTTTAATTGTAAGCATAATACCATAGCCTAATTTAGTTAGCATAATAATTCCAAGTAAAATTGATTCGAAGTCAAATTATGTTTCTATAATTTTTTATGATTTTATTTTAGTATCTTTTACAGTAATGTTTTTTTTATTTATAGTCTATATAAACTAAATAAAATATAAAAAATATAGAAATATCATCAGAAAAATAGAAAACAATGCCATTCAAGGGCGCTCATCCAATTCGGACAAAGATAATATTAGATAATAAATCAATAGAACAAGTGTTAAGATATAACTTCCGAGGTTACGAAATATCATATACAGTGGAAATAGATATAAATAACAAACTAAATAAGGTTAATTATATAACAGGAACACTAAAAAAGAACTTTGAAAAATAAAGCCAGGAGTGACTGTATAATGAAATTATACAAGACATTGACAGTTCCTATTATTACTTATGGATTCGATAGTGACAACACAACAAGCTGCTGAAATGAAATTCCTCAGATCAATAGCAGGATATAAAAGAACAGACAAAAACACAACACAGAAACAAGACAATAAGAAGAATTAAATTACAACAATGGTGAAATACAGAACAATCTGGAAAGAACACTTAGCAAGGATGATTGAGAATAGGACATCAAAAGCAGCATACAACTATTCACCACGAGGAAGAAGAAGTTTGGGAAGATAAAAAAATATATATAGCAGCAATATAGAGGCGGAACAGGCTAGTAAATAAGCGTAAACCGTGACGAAGAAGAAGATATAAAACCTTTGCTAGACATGTAGTATGTTACGAAAGCGAAGCATGGACCATGATATCAGCAGAATAACGACTAGTGAAATAAAATTTTCGAGAGCAACAAAGGGATATACTCGCATGGACCGCCATATATATATATATATAATATATATTATATACCAGGTACAGTGGAAAACTCATGTGCAATGAATGAAATGTAATAGACTTCCAAAGGGCATGCTTCATTACTGCCCTTAAGGGAGGAGATCTTTGGATGGACCGAAAATGCTTCACTGAATCCATAACAGACATTGAGCCTTAAACTTGTTCTAAATGATGATGATGATAATGACAGTTAATTTACTTTATTCTAATTGTAAGTAAAATAACTTAGCTTGGTTTAGTTTTAAGGAAGTTGTTACTCCTCGCCATCTCCCTTCTTCAACCAGGCTTGGGACAGCCTTTGGTTGGTTTATTGCCGGTTGGGAGCTTGGAGTGGATTCCAAATCGGAGGAAAAGAAGAGGTAGGCCTAAGAAGTTATGGATAGAGAGAATTATGAATTTGATGAAACACAGGGGACTGCAGGATGGTGACTGGAAAGACAGAGATGGAGGAAGATATAATATAGGGCACAGGAAGATGTATACATTTAAAACCTGTTAAATGATTAGTAAACGTTAATATAATGGAAATGGATAGCCAGTGACAAATGAGGGAAATTTTAAAAAGAGGTGGCTGAATTCAAATACTAGTAATAGCAATTAAGAATTAGATGCATAAAGAAATTAAGCATAGGCTCAATTCTGGAATATGCATTACAGGGACTCTTATCTCCCAACTCTTTTGAAAAAGAAATAAATGAAAATATATAAAACTGTTATTTACCTGTAATATTATATGGATGCGAAACATGAATTCTTACTTTAAGGGAGGAAAGGAGATTACGATTATTTGAGAATAAAGTTCTTAGGAAAATTTTTGAACCAAAGAGAGATGAACAGGCGGATGAATGGAGAAGAATACACACGTGTCTTTAAAGGAAGTCATATATAATAAGAACAATTAAAGCTCATACACTGCAATGGGCAGGACATTTGGCACTAATAGGAAATGAAAGAGGTGCATGGAAGCTTCTTGCAGAAAAACCTGCGTGAAAATGCCCAGTTGATAAACCAAGAATGAGATGGGAGAATAATATTAACCATGATTATACAGGGGATGACTGGAAAACATTAATTCATATAGGGATGTATGGAGAGTTTATTTCCGCGCGACCATGAACCTACGGGGTCGATAGTGCCAGTGAGTTCGTTAGTTAAGTTTTCTCAGAACTTTGTTCTGTATTTTACTGTGTTACTATAATATTGAGGTTTATCGCATAAAACTATATCTACTTGTGCCCTGGAGTGGGAAAGATAACTTCTGTAATACCTTTGTGTGGTGGTTAGTCGAAACGTAGGGCTGCAGGCGAATAGGAACGTTACTCACTGTAACAATGTAGGCTATAATTATTACATAGCAACACATTGTCCAACATTCCTCCAGGACAACATTCCATGTTCGCCAACTGTGGTACTTTGAATTGTGAATAGTGATGCATATTTGCTCGGCCCTAGTGGTTATTATACTCGCCTTTGGTTCCAAGGTTCGCGGATCAATCCTCACCGTGGTCGAAGGATGTTTTTTCTTGATCATTAAAATTGTAATCGATTCATCTCCGGCAGATGCGGGAAATTTGAACGCTTAATGCGAATTTGTTGTACAAAACGGTAAGTTTCCGGACAAAGATTCCTATTAAGGACGTTATCTAGTCAATCCCCTCTACAAGCCGTAGAAGTTTGTAATTGAAATTTCCGAACACTATGTATACATTTCATTACTGAAATATAAAGAATTAAATTAATGTTTACCAAATTATTATACATGGACGAAAATATTGGAAGGGTCATATAGAAAGAATGGAAGAAAACCGACTTGCAAAAAGAGCTAAAGAAGATAGACCAATGGACGGGAGAGGAATGAGAGGAAGATCATCCAAGAGATGGATAGACAGTGAATGCACATACAATACGTCTTCCTCCGAGGAGTGATTTTGGGGAAAATCCACATTAAAAAACAATTAATTTGAAATTCCCGCAAATTTTTATTTGATCCAGAGGTCCATCGGTCCACCAATAGAAGGAAGAAGAAAACCGCCAAGAAGCGATATAACACCGGTCGACAAAAGTTACATTTAATGAAATATTGTCTAAATGTTGTATATTAGTAGTTGTATTTTAATATAGTAATTTATTTTAAAGAATCATTGTCCACCGCTGTGGTCTCGAGGTAGCGTGTTGCCTTGTCAAGCAGCGGGCCCGGGTTCGATTCCCGGTCGGGACAGGCTCCTGGGTGAGGTTTTTTCGGGGTTTTTCCTCACCTTTAAGACAAATGTCAGGAAACTTAGGGCCCAACGGTCCCGAAAATCATCCGGACATCATCATTCTTGCCATTATCATCATTCTTCATCGGTGTGGAAAGCAACGGGAAGCTATCACACCTATAATGCCCTAGTAAAGCTGCAAACCATGGCATGAAAATGCTATGATTGCAGTGAAAGGCCTACCCTCGAGCAGAATTACTATGGTTGGATGGATTGTATAATTTTGTCCTGTCAAAAATAATAGAAAGTCATTCCATCAGACTAGATAATAAAGTACGTTCAGTAGTACACCTCATTATACTAAATCCGAGTTAAGTTCCAGTTGTACTGTAAACAAACTTGCATAAGGTATTACTCCGCCGACTCCGTCTGTTGGGGGGACCGTGGTGCTATTTTTATGGCATATGACTGATTTGTGTACGGTTTACATTATAACTGGAATTTATCTCGCTGTCGTTCTAATCTTTATTGCAATTCCTTCATTACTACTAATTTATTTAATAGACGAAATTAACAAACCAGATTCCACAAAAGAAAGTAATACATATATATATATACATATATATATATACATATATATATATATATATATATATAAAGGTATTAACATTAATAATAGTTCTAATAATTTAAGTAAAATATTGGTCTTGTAAACCAAAAATAAGTTAACCTTTTAGAACTAAAATAATAAATAATTTAAAGATAAAGGTAAAAAAACTCTTTCACGCTAAATATATCAACTTATCATAACGATACTAAAACTACTTGTTATCGGAATTGGTATAGAATCAATACTAATAAAATTCATATCAAATTCCGTTGAGGTGAATAGTCATAAGATAAAAACTTAAAATACGTACCTTTTGGCAGGTGCCATCGTCCTCAACTGTGTTAAAATATTATATTTATTACATATTTAAGTTTTTATCTTATGGTATAGAATGAAATAAATAATATCCACAATTTTATCTTATACTGTATTTCCTAATTCCTGAAATAACAAGTCAAATTACATAACAAGATTCCTGTTCAAAAGTTGTAGTTGTTATTGAACTGTTTTACTGAGTATTCTAAGAGTTTAAGAAGTCGGGACACGAACGTGAATCTGTTAGTAGGAAGGATTGCTCCTTGAAGCACCTTCCATGCTGGCCAAGAAGACTTAACGAGGTTGTTGGAGGGGGTTGGATGTTGGGGTCTGACGAGCTTGTTACGGGGCATCAGTACGATTCGTTAAGCTTGCTGAAAACGACGCCATTCACTGACACTTTTGCATCCAATTTAGAGAGTTGCGCCTCCGAGAGAAGAGAACTGTTCCCTTAATTTTGAGTTTTGTAACTTGTAGACCTCCCAGACGCAGATGTAATGGACAGATGTACGTTCTGCCTCACGTGCTATTGACTCATAACCTAACTTTGTTCAATCCTTCACATTTTATCCCCCCTTCCTCCCCCTTTCTTCTTTCCTTACTACATTCTGCTACACTAGAATTATTACTTACAGCATTTCATTCTGTTCTGCAATGTGTGGGCCTTCAAAGTTTTTTTTCTCTTACTTTTAAATTAAATAGCTACTACCATCCTACTTTGTTGTGCAGACTGCTGTGCAATTGTTAACATGTTTATCATAAGTAATGCCAGAGTGATTTCTGGAAATCAAGAGTGGCATTTGGTAGGACTATTTAAGGAATAAAATTAAGCTGTTTACTCACAAATCATTATTTAACTATAGTTATTTTAAAATGTTTATACGGTATATTTAACCCTTAAATTCGTATTGTATCCTTTTGGATACATCGGTTTGTTCAGTTAATTTAATATTTTTAATAAATCATAAGAAAACGAACAAAATGAAACTACTTAAATATGTGTCTAATTATTCAATATATCTAATAATAACAGTTATACAAGATTCCGTTTTCATTGCGGTCTGTCATATTCAAATAACTAACAGAAGAAATGTGTGTTTTGCTAATTTAAGGGTTAATGTAAACGGTGATGATTGAAAACAAATGAGAAACGATTGGTATGCTTTATTTGCTTCTCTTGTTCATCACTGCAACCAGATCATATTATGTATTGTCAAAGAATCGCAATGTTCTAAGAATGCCCCTAGTGGAGAAATTTATAACCAACATTATAGGCATTAATTAATTTCTGATGTCCTGTGATGTAAATATGTCGATTATATTTTTCTTCAACGCCATTTCCTGGAAAATAATTCGTTTAAGAAAGTGCAAACAGTGGTTTCTTTTTTCTTTGTGGTATAATCAATTGCTACAAAGTTTTTATAGTATCTCCCGCATGCCCTATGTGCTGACATTCATGCACTATATAACAATTGCTTAGAGAGTCGGTCTTTGCAAAATAATGCTATGACCAATTCAGAATTTTAAAATGGAGATTTCTTTAATATGATAAACTTTAGTTGATAAATTCGAGGCGAAATACGACTGTGATTGGTTGTAAATAAAAATCATTGAAATGCGATTGGTCATTGACTCCCAATTGGGGCATGAGTTAAATAGTCGTAAGTAATGTCGGGTGATTTCCAAATCATCTATAAATACAGGAGTCACGAAGTGACGAGTGAATATATCTAGAGGATTTGAAAATCTGCTTGCCTGTCCTTTCTGGATTCAAAAAACTACTTGACCGATTTGAAGTTTTTTTTTTCATAATTTAGAGACTTTTTCTGAGATAATTAACGTATGTAACATATTACCATACGTAATGTAGATCCGGAGCTAAAAAAACGACTTCGGTTAACTAAAAAGTCGTTTTTGGACGCATCTTACGATGCCTAAACCATAACAAATACACCAAATTAATGTAAGCAGAATTAAACACCTAAAAAATCTACAAAATAGTCCGGGATAGCATATGTCTATCTTTTACGGGTAGTCACAATAAAAATGTTTGTCTTTCAGTTTATTTATTTCAAGAAGATCGGGATGAATGGATACCTGGACAAGCGTAGCAGCACACGGCGGGTATTCTTTTACGGATAACTCACAATAACCTTTTTTGTCTTTCAGCTCATTTAAGCCAAGAAATTCGAGATAAATAGATTCCCCGGGCAACGCCGGGTAATCAGCACGGATATTTAAAAATAATTGTGATATGAATTTATATACTTTTTTTTGCTTATTCAACTAAACATAAAAATACATTTAATTTATTTAGGCGTAGCAGCGCGATATTAGCTAATATATATATATAGGGACCTATACTAGCTAATACCTGGCGTACAGTGCTATGACTAAATAAATGAAATATTGAAGGTTGATTAAATTGTATACGTAGTATATGCTAAGACGAACCAAATATGACGGTAGATAGCCAGTTTTTAAATTCTGATTTCGGGTAAACCTCCACATCTAATCGTCGTATTTCGCTCATTATTGGATAATACCTACCTCAGTTTATTTTAATATGATATACTGAGTTTCGTTGTGAAACATAAACAATTGTGACCCGCTAGAGCTATTTTTAAATTTTCACTTCAGGTGAACTCCTACGCCTAATTAATTTAGAGGGTCCAATTGTGAATCTAAATCATCTAGGAACTCGCTCAAACACACACAAAAAATTTAATCAAAATCGGTCCAGTCGCTTAAGAGGAGTTCAGTGACATCACATATAGCCTACAGATGAATTATATATGTAAATATACACTTTTTTTAATGCCAGTTTTTCAATGCAGTTTGTCATTTCGACATTTCTAGTATTCTCTCCTGGCATTGGCGTATTGTAACCCATTTCTGAGGTCGGGGCGTCTGGAAGGCGGGATTACGCTGCCCCAATGATATGATGGGTGATGACGATTGATAATAATGCGCCAAGAGAGTCCTTAATCCTAAACATAATTTAATCAGCTGAATATGATGATAATGATAGTTAGATGATGTTCGGGGACCGTTTGGTCCTTAAAGTATCCCGACATTTGTCTTACAGATTAGGAAAAACCCCGAAGAAAACCTCATCCAGCAAACTTGTCCCGACCCGAGGCGTGACAAGGCATCACTCTACCTCGAGACCACAGCGCAGCGGTGGACATTATATACACTATGTTGTCATGGATTTTTTTTTTTCAAAATATTATTCTTCTTGTATGCCCATGTTTCCCTTAACAGAGATTTAGGCGCTCTCCCCCTACAGGGAAGAATTTGAACCATACTAATTTAGTTACACTTGTTTTCGTGTAGATGTCATTTGAATGGTCCGTGGTCAGCGTTCCGCCTCATACTGACATCTAGGAAACCAAGGTAGTACTAGGACGGGAAAATTCGGTAAATTTTGCTTAGAGGCCTTTTCATTCAGGCTTAAGGATCTTTTATGAGCCTGAAAATATTCAGACTCGGGACCTACGGCTTTAAAGTCCCTCGCGGAGGACTTGCTCTTTGGATTTTTACATTCTAAAAAAAGTTCATCAACCCCGGCCGGGTTTGAACCCGCGACCCTCAGGACCAGAGGCAAGGAGCATAACCACTAGCACACAGCGGCCACAAAATATTCTGATCATAAAAAGTGTGATATTTGAATTTTACGCTTATAGTATTATAGGGCCTGATGTACCAACATTTGTAAAGGTAGAGTGGTAGGGAAATTTGTTGAATGTGGTTCTCTGACATTCATTTAGTAAATAACGCATTTCACACGACTAGCATGTTTCACACACAAACACAACATAACAAAACGCAAATGGAAGCGCTGCGCTTGACTTTGAAGTTACACAAATAGTTGTAGTGATGCTCTCTGCTGTTGAGAATGATAATGTGAACAAATTCCAAAAACAATGTAGCCTACATCTGTGTGTTTGTATCCCAGTAGGCTAACAATTTCACGCTTTCATGATGAATTTGAGGTTGACGGTAATGCTAGATTAGCTGAAGCAACCATGTGGAATAATTTTAACGCTAGTCACTTTGAAAAACGTCTGTTAATTTAACATGTCAAAAAATATTTCCTCTTTTCAGTCATTGCGAATATTTTTTGTTTGGTTGTTTCGGGAAATCGTGCATCACTACAGGTGTTCTCTTTTTACATTTTTATTTACGTCACGTTTTGGTTATAACTAACTCACTGGCACTATCAAACCCATAGGTTTATGACCTCGCGGACACAAGCTCTCCGTATATCCCTATCCTGAGCTAATGTTTTCCAATCATTCCCGGTATAATCTGCTTCCCTCTAATCATAGTTAATGTTATTTTCCCACCTCATTCTTGGTCTATCAACTGGCCGGTTTCGCTTTGGTTTTCCTACAAGAAGCTTCCATGCACGTGTTTCATACCCCATTCGTGCCACATGTCCTGCCCATCTCAGTCTACGATACTTAGCTGTTCTTATTATATCATCCACCATAGTAATCACTGCAATCATAGCATTTTCATGCTATATGCTTGCACCTTTACTAGGCTATTATAGGTGTGATAGCTTCCCGTTTCTTTCCATACCGGTGAAGAATGATGATGTTGATAATGATATGGATGATGATGACGACCGGATAATTTTCGGGGGCCGTTGGACCCTAAGCTTCCTGACATTTGTCTTACAGATGAGGGAAACCTCCCCGATAAAAACCTCACCCTGGAGCCTGTCCCGATCGGGAATCGAATCCGGGTCCGTTGCGTGACAAGGTAGCACGCTACCTCTAGACCACAGCGGTAGATCTTATTATATCTGGCTTCATATAAGACTATGTAGTTCACTGTTGTGCCGTCTTCTCCATTCGCCTGTCTGTTCATATATCTTTGGTCCAAAAATGTTCCTAAGAACTTTATTCTCAAGTATTCGTAATCTCCTTTCGTCCCTTAAACTAAGAGTGCATTTTTCGCATCACGTTTTTGTTATAATTACCCAAAAAAGAAAAATCAGAATATTTGTCAATTATATTTAATTATCTGGCGAACCTCATGGCTACGGTTAGCGTTTCTGACACAGTCCATGTGGTCTCGAGTTCAATTCCCGATCAAGCCATAGGTATTTTTCCCTAAAGGGAATGATTCCTGTGGTTGCCGATGGCTCGAATTTATGTTAAGTTTAGGTTAAAGAGTCTCCTCGAAAAATAATAAACGATCATCCAGCCAGTGTAGGGGTCCATGTGATCAGCATGTCAGGGCTCCAGCCGTTATAGCTGGTTTTCTCAACCTGGAGCCGATACTTATTGGAGCTTTCCAAATTCATCACGTTGCTGGATGGACAGCGGTCTCATAATGGTCAAAAATTCCATTAGAAAAATTCTTCCCCATGCAGACTCGAACCAGTGCTAGTTCCTTAGCTCTGCTTTAAGGTATCACTCGAATACGGCGCGGGACTTACGGAATCTCCTGGCGCTTTATTAGCATTTATCACCCATCATATCATCAGGGTAACGTAACTCCGACTTCAGGTGCCCAAACCTTAGGAATAGATTATAATTCCGTCAATGCCAGGGGAGAAAGCCAAATTTGTAATAAACTGATGGCCATCAATCATCATCATCATCCAGGTATTAAGCGATGTTGGCTCGTTCCCCGTTTCCATGAAAGCTAGAATTGTTAAAATTGTTCAGACCATCTTCTGTGTGGGCGTCCAACATTTCTCCTTCCGTGCGGTTTATAATTTAGCAATAATTTTAGAAATCTTCCTTCTGGCATTCTAACAATATGTTCTTTCCAGTCGTTCCTATATTTAATTATTCGGTCTGTAAGTTTAAAAATATTTAGTTCCTTTCTTATATCTTCATTCCTTTTCTTAGCCAGGAGAGTATAGACTATCTTGCTATATTTCTTAAAAATCTCATCTCAGCTGCTTCCAATCTTTGTTCTTGTCTTTTAGTGATCGTCCAATATTCTCACCTGATGGTATTGAACAATATATATATATATATATAATTGCTTTCATAAACATTATTGGCATGGCTGTTTTTATAAAAGCCTTCCTAGTCAACATTAGTCACACAGCGTTTCAGTCTAATGTGTTAAACCGATCATGATAACGTATAATACAATAAATATATCATCATCATCACCATGAACATTTTAGTAACATCCATCGCCTAAAATTTACTCAACTGCTCTTGGTGAATCCATCTACTCTGTGGCCTTCCCAAATTTCTCTTTCCGTGTGGTTGATATTGTAGAGATAATACAGGACTATTCAGAAAGAAGGAACAGACTTCAAACATTTATTTTTTTCCGAAGCACAAAAACGTATAAACACAATTCCAACGTTCCTGGAAAGAGAAAAGTTTAAATTTCACTATTTTATGTATTCGATATGAACACCATGTGTTACACCGACAAATATCAAAACGGTGGCTCATTTCTTGCCACACACGAATCAGCTGGTTTCTAGTTATCAAATTCATAGCTTAAACAATTCGATGTCGCAGATTTCCGCGAATGTCAGGCTTAGGGGTATAAAAACACGGTCGTTTACATAACCCAACAGATAAAAATCGCACGAGGTTAGATTGGGTGACCCGGGAGGTCACCTGTAATGAAGTTGAACTTCTGCTCCTCCTCTTCCAATCCAACGCCCTGTTGTGTCGCAATTTTTATACATACAATCTACATGACAAACAACAGCGCCAATGCGGCCAGTGACTAGAACTTCAAACTTTTTTCTTTTCAGAAACGTTTGAATTGAGTTTCTATTGTTTGGAAGAAATAAATGTTTTAAGTTCTGTTCCTTCTTTCTGATTAGCCCTGTATATAAATGTTTATGATAATTAATAGTGAAAATACAACAAAAATGAACTTAATTGAACGGATTTTGAATTTATAATGAAAGAAAATATGTAAAAGAAAAAGATCTTAAATATATATTTTATTTTATAAAAGTTTTCAGCAAGATTACTTTGGAATTGTATATAATACCATGGAATATAATACTAGACTAGAAGGTAACCATGTAAAGAATTGCCATTGCTTGAATATAAGTCTAATTAATTATAATTTATCTATGCTTTGTACTCATTCTACTGAACAGTGATAAAAATGACGAAGGCCTGTAATTAATAAATTATAATTTAGATTGACAAGACTTCAGGAAAAAATTGCGACTGTAAACTTACAGTAACAATAATAATTATTATTAAAAAATATCATCTCTGAACTTCAAAGGGATTCTATTCCTTCTGGAAGGAAGATAAATAAATATCGTGAGTGAAGAATAAATACTGGCGCAAAATACTAATTGGAAACTGTCGCCAAAATTATGTAGCATAGCCAACGTATGGCTGAAACGAATTTGTAATGTAATATTAAATAAAAAACAACAATTATAAACGTCATAAACAACATGGAAATGAGGTGAACATATTCGCGGAAATCTATTAATGTTAGCACAACAAAAATGGCATAACTAAACAATCATAAAAATTGCTTAAAATTAGTTAAATTAGAAAACTACCTTTTCAGTGTCATATTATTGTATATCTATATAGGAGATAAATCAAAAGATATGATTTTAGAATACGGACACGGAAGATTAAATGCATGTGACAAATATGTATAAGCCTATTTGGTGACAAAAATTAGTGCAGATGGAAATTATGATGCTGAAATTAATTAGAATAAATAAGGGCAAATCTGCAAAATCATAATTAAATGGTGTTTTATGGGATCAGGATATAAGTTCTAAAACAAAACAAACATGTTTAATAATAATGAGTACAGTGACATACGGTGCAGAAACATGTGAAATAAAATCTAGAACAAAAAGTACAGTAAATTAAATTAAGCAGAAATGTTCGTATTTTTGGAGGCGTTCAGCTGGAAAGTCTAGGAGGAGAATAAAATACGAAACACTGTAATTAAACAAAATATGAATGTTCGAACTTCAATTATGAATTTCATAAAAAACAAAAACAATTAAAAAAATGGTATGTCATGTAAAAAGAATGAGAGAAGACAGATTCCAGAGAAGAATGCTAGAATGGATGCCACTTGGTAGAAGAAGAAGAAGAGGGTGGCCAAAAATAACGTGGATTGAAGGCTTTTTGAGCAGCATGAGGGGAAAAAGGATTGGACGATGGAGATTGGAATGACAAAGAGATGTGAAGGAAAATGGCAGTAGATTAATTGTGCTCGGGAAGATGTTGTGAAACCCGCGAAATAAAATCGTCTTGTATCTTGTAAGCCCATGTTTGCCTTAACAGAGATTTAGGCGCTCTCCCCCTACAGGGAAGAATTTGAACCATACTAATTTAGTTACACTTGTTTTCATATAGATGTAATTTGAGTGGTCCGTGGTCGCGTTCCTCATACTAACATCTAGGAAACCAAGGTAGTACTAGGACGGGAAATTCGGTAAATTTTGCTTAGAGGCCTTTCCATTCAGGCTTAAGGATCCTTTACGAGCCTGAAAATCTTCAGATTCGGGACCCACGGCTTAAAGTCCCTCCCGGAGGACTTGCTCCTTGGATTTTTCCATCCTAAAAAAAAGGTCCATCGACCCCTGCCGGGTCCCTCGGGACCAGAGGCAAGGAGCATAACCACTAGTCCACCGCGGCCGATGCTAAATAAAATACAAATATAAAATTCTATTTTGGTGTTCATTTTTTGTAAATCTTGATACTTTTAAATTAGCATTTCTCTAGAAAGTATATAAAATTTAACTGCAACGACAGAGAAAATTTAAAATGTATTAGTTTTATCAGTTGGGGTGCATTTAGTTTTATGTGAAAGATATTTGAAATTTAAATCATGTTGTATTTAAGTACATTTGTCACGCAAGAAGTTTGAGGGTGAAAATTGTCATGTGTGAGAGAGGTAGAATTTTTATTATTGTGGGACGTGTCGCATGTCGTTTTCTATAATTAGCATATATGCAATTATTACTGCGGAAAAAATATTGAAACCTCTACTTAATCCAGTGTTTTATCAGTTCTCATGTTCAACTGGAGAAACACTCGGGAGGAAAAGTTTAGCATATTATCCCAGTGAAAATTTAAATGACTATCTCATAGACCGATAAAATTGCCACTTCCTGTTTATAAATATGCCTCTTCCTGTTCGTAATGAGAGATGTCTCCGCAAATTAAACTTCTTTGACGAGGATATCGATTCAACAATGTACGATCGATATGGTGCAGCAAGAAATGCCAAAAGAAAACAACTTCAAAAATTACCAAAAAAAGCTAGTTCTGTTGCTCTAAAAATGTATTAAATGTGTATAATAAATCTGCATTATTGTTAATAGTTATTTCTCATACAAACATCTGTTATTGATTTTTCTCAAGCCCAAAGAGAATTAATAATAAATATATGCTACGTATAACTATACAGCTGGCTTAGAAATCGCCCGGAAGTAAGATCGGAATTCATAACCTCACATTTGGTAAATATTGAGTATTATAATTACTTTTAGCTTCTGATGTATTATTCGCTAAATAGTCACACCAAATCTAACGCGAGGTTGAGTTTTTCATTAGACAAAATCACTCGTGACTTTGACGCTCGTGATTTTTTCTGGAAAAAAAACAACCTGTTGTTAGATTCGTGTTGATAATTTTCGTGTTGTTAATAATGAATTGCTATTATCACAATGGGCTAAAGCAAGGATATGCACTATCTCCTCTACTCTTCAATTTTTGTACTAGAATATAGAAATTGAAACTGAAAGTAAAAACCAACAATATAAATACATAAAGTTACATTATATAGAGGAAATGGAAAGTTAATGACAAATGAGAGAAATTTTGAAGAAGTGGTCGAATTCGAATACCTACGAAAAATAATTACAGATAGGAATGATATGAACAAAGGAATTAAACATAGGCTCAATTCTGGAAATGCATGCTATTATGCATTGCAGGGATTTTTGTCGTCCCAATTTCTGTCAAAAAACGTTAAACTGAAAATATATAATGCTATTGCTCTCGCTGTCATATTATATGGATGCGAAATATGGACTTTTACTTAGAGGGAGGAGAAAAGATTACGAGTATTTGAGAATAAAGGTCTTAGAAACATTGTTGGACCAAAGAGAGATGAACAGACAGGCAATTGGAGAAGACTACGTAAGAGTGAGCTACATGATCTTTACAGGGAACCAGATATAATAAGAAGAGTAGACAGCGATGGGCAGGACATGTGGCACAAATGGGGAATGAAATAGAAGTATGGAAAAACCAGAGGAAAAACGCCCGGTTGGTAAATCTAGAATGAGGTGGGAGAATAATAGGGAAGTAGATTATACAGGTGATGATTGGAAAACATTAGCATAGGATAGGGATATATGGAGAGCTTATGTGTGCGCGGCAATAAACCTAAGAGTTCGATAATGGTAATGAGTTTATTAGTTAGTTAGTTAGTTATATGTGACATTACTAGAAAATGAAGTGATAGAGATAAATTTTCAATGCTGCTCTTTAGGGGATCAAAGCCACAATGATTGGATGTATATCCTAAACTGAATTTTTGGAGCATAAGCGTTTTTCATATCAAACTAAATCTGCAGGGGTAGTAACAATGAATTTACTGGTACGGATCTAAAACTAATATTTATTAATTTTTATGAGGGGTGCTCGTTAATTAGTTAAATTTGCCATTAATTCATGAATGTTTTAATCAATGGATAAAAAAAGAGCTTGTTTGTTGAAAATTGGCTGGTGAACCTCCAGTGCATAGCATTGTAGGTTATATGCAGGGAACGGCAATTCCCGCGGGTCGATTAGCCAATGTTTTCGGTCCAGTTGATTCCAGTGCATTGTACATATTGAGGGGAAATGTAATAATATGTCTACTGGGACTTTACATGCGCAATCTATGGAGAAATAAACGGCGTACGCGAGAGTGTATGTAATGTAGAGGAAGGGGAGTAAATACCCTTCTACCGATTGGGGTTGAGGGGAATGGGTAGTTTTGTAGGCACACGTCACGTATAGTTGGATATTTACCCCCATCCCGCATTTCCTCTATCCCATATCACCATACTGACCCCCTCTCATGCCCCCCCCCCTTTACTCAAATCAGCGCAATTATAAAGCGTATAGTTCTAGGCTGTGTCATAGATGGTATAATGAATTGAACCAACGCTTTCCTACACACAGTCATGGTTTACTTTTAGTTGTAGAATGGATCAAGCGACCATCCAGTTTCGTAGTTTGCATAATTCTACCAGAATATTTAGTAAAGTTGATTATTAATTGTCATAATATTTTTCTCGCAAAAATGTATTTATCTATTATTTAATTATTTTACCTGATGGAGTTAAGACCGTAAGGTCTTTTCTTCCTCTTCACCAGAGTTAAATTAGACATATAATAACGATGATGCATTAACTACAAGTTAATTAATAATACATAATGGGTATGAGCTATACAATATGGAGTTGACAGGGGAAAGAATTAAAATAATAATAATAATTATTATTATTATTATTATATTATTATTATTATTATTATTATATTATTATTAATAATAATGAATAATATAATAACCTATAGTTTGATTAAGTAATTGGCTTGGTAAAGATTTTTTTATTTTAAAATGTGTACTTTATAAAGCAGTCGTCCTCAACTATAATAACTTCTGTTATAAATGTCGTCATACTATTAAATTTCTAGGCCTTTCAAAGACATGCTCATCCTCAGGCATACTTATGGTACTGAAATCATTTGTATATTACATACAGAGGGCTTTGGTTGTTGGGTGTTTTCTCATTTAACATATTTTTAACGTTTTAATAAAGTACAAGTTTCAAAATTGAAATAATTTTGACCTCAATGATGTTCAAATATGATTATTAAAAGTATAGGTTGGTAAAGAAAGTTTAAATTATAAAGGAATAATAAAAGTATATATGGAACACGGTTATATATTATATTGTCTAAGGAAAATATGTAGTGAGGGGAGGGAATTCCAGAGTCGGGTGGTTGAAATAAGGAAGGATGAGGAATAGTGAGATGTTCGATGTAGAGGAACAGCTAGAGTTAAATTTTCTCTCGATCGTTGTGTTTTAAGTTATGACGGGAAGATAGCGAATGGAAGCGAGTAGAAATATAAAAGGGTGATTGAAGGTGGACAAAATGTTGTATAAGAAGAAGAGGCAATGTATCTTATGTCTGTCTTCCAATCGGAGCAAGGACAACATTTCAAATACTGGAGTTATGTGGTCTGGTTTAACGGAGGTTGCACATATAACGTGCACAAGTATTATGAACTCGTTGCAGTCTTTGTCCGAATCTGATACACATGTCGGTAAGAGTAAGTCGCAATAATTTAGTTAGCCTACATATTAATCAGAATGAAGAAGGAACATAGGAAGACTTATTCTTCGATGTGTGGATGACATTTGGAAATTGACAAAAGAAGATAAAACCAGTGCATGCCGAAAACTAACTTGAAATTTCTTCCAGAGAAGCGTTGTGTTATACCAAGACAGTATCCAAAAAATATCTACCGCTTTTAATTGCAAGGCACAAAAATCGAAGCTAGAATCTAGTAATAACAATTCAATATGGGAAACTGTTGGACGTCACTGCTCTAGTAAAGTGGACTGAGTGTGGCGGGACGAGGCGCGCAGACAGGTTATCATGGATATCCAATTCACAAAGCCAGGAGTTGTATTATTTCCCAGTAGTTTAAATTAGAGATTTGGCGCTGGATTTTAGTGCCTAGCAGTTAAAATAGCAGATTTTTTTGGACACTGCCTTGGTACATCATAACGCTTCTCTGGGAGAAATCTCAAAATAGGTTTCGACATGCAATGGTTGAAAGGTTCGCTTGTGAGTATTAAGAAGACATATGGTGGACAGTTGCTAAAGATAGAGACAGATGAAGGAAAATCCTGAAGGAAGCCGAGGCTCGAGCTATTGAGAATGACGATGATAATGATGACTGCAGAGAATCTTAGATAATGATGCTATAGTTTCTAGAGTAGAGTAACCCAAAGGATTTTCAGGTTATAAAAATTCACAATTTATAACTTCCTTCTGAAGGGAAGTAAAATCGTTGGTGCCGTTTCGTAGTTTTACGGTGTTTAAAAGAATCTAAAGTCTGAAATAAGATACTTCTGAGCAAAAGTTCGTCGATATTTTCACACCTGAATGAGTTACGATGCTAATGAATTGAGCTCTTATATAGGGTCGCTAAAACTAAATATTAAACTAAACATTAAAATTTCACCTACGAGAACGATGGTGACATTAAATAAACTATGACGAAATGTTTATTAGGATGATAAAATTGAAGATTTTATTGAAAGTCGTATCGAATTTGATGAATATATGTCTGTAGTTTTAAATTAGCAGTTTTTAGCATTTGATTTATTTTATTTATGGGGAAAATAAAAAAGTGATAGATAGATGGATAGATGATTCGTTATTCATCCTTGGAAGAATTCCCTTCCTAATGCAAGAAATCCGATATAAAGCCAAAATTTCAATTTGAGTTTTCCAAGCCTATAGTCCTTGGTTTTTTTCCCAAAAATGTCAAAAATTTCGGAATTTTAAAAAACTGCAAATATAAAATGTAGAGTGTGTGTCCTGGATTTCTAATGCAAAGAAACCGGTCTAAATCCAAAATTTCCAAACTGTTTTTGCCAAAAAAATGACAACATTTCAAAATTTTGAAAACAAGAAATACAATAAGAAACCGGTCTAAATCCAAAATTTCAAAACTGTTTTTCCAGTGCTATAGTCTTGGTGTTTTGCCAAAAAAAAATGACCAAATTTCAAAATTTTAAAAACTGAAGAAATACCATATAGACGGTGTGTCTGGGATTTATAATGCAAAAAATCTGGTCTCAATCGAAAATTTCAAACTTGAGTTTTCCATGGCTATAGTTTTGGTGTTTTTCCAAAAAATGTCAAAATTTACGAATTTCAAAAACAGGAAAAATACAATCTAGAGTGTGAGTCCGAGAATTTCTAAAGCAAAATATACAACCTAGTGGGTGTGTCCGTGATTGTAATGCAAAATAACCGGTGTAAATACAAAATTTCATAATTGAGTTTACCGAGGCTAAATTTCAAAAACTGCAAAAAAACAATCTAGATGTTGTATTCGGGATTTCTAATGTGAAAGTCCGGTCTAGATCCAACATTTCAAAATTGTAAATAAAGATAGATGGAAAGCTCTCCGGCCATCATTTAAAAATTGGCTGTGAGCGATCCATTTTATTCCTCCTTAATAGGTAGAACCCCGGGTTCCTATAAAATACATTAGCCCCGGTTTAAATTTTGAATCAAATTTGAAGTTAATTAGCAGAGTGAAGTCGGAAGCGTACCTTTTGGGGTTTCTATTCCAGCATTTGCTCTTTGGATTGAGGGAAAACCGCTTATAAAACCTCAATCGGAGTAGTGGATCACGCGGGATCTTGCCAATTTGGCTTTCGGATGACTCTTCATTATAAAGCGTGCAGAGGTTCTAGCATATCTGGATTCCGATTAGATTCATTGTAAAATTTTCAATCTCGGATCTAGGAAGGGCTGTGATATACAGAATGTGGCATAAGTCAGTTAACCCACTGCACTTGGTTGCGTGGAAAAAAATCAGATTGGTTTAAACTGGGGTTTGAATAAGGGAACCTTCAGAATATAATCTCAAACACTACCTAATAATTAGGGCTGAAAAAAGTATGGATTATAGGCTAAGATGCATCGTACTTAGAGAGCGCTGTGTTTACACACTGCACGTTGACACGCGCTACTCGGGACAGACTTCTAGTACAGTCCGCTTTGTGTAAGAATGGACTCGAATTTACACTTAGAGAATTATTTTTTTTAATGAATTAGCTCCGAACAAATTTTACATTTCTCGAAAAGTATTAACCGAATATTTACTTACATATTTCACTTCAGCGAAGTGCTACAATAAACAAAATACATAATTTTTAGTAATAATGAATTGATTTGGTGTTTACTTGATGAAAACCCATATTTATTAATTAAATAAAAATAAAACGTAGTTTTATTTGATTTTCATATTTATTATATAATTCAGTGACAGCTGTTTCGGTACACTGTACTTCTTCAGACATGTTAACAAATTATGATTATGATTATGATTATGATTATGATTATGATTATGATAATTTGTTAACATGTCCGAAGAAGGTACAGTGTACCGAAACAGCTGTCACTGAATTATACAATAAATATGAAAAATCAAATAAAACTACGTTTTATTTTTATTTAATTAATAATTTTTAGTAGTAGATGAAAACAAATTTTTGAGGAGAGTCGTATATAAATTACAAAATGAAAAACTCAGAGGTTTTCTAGAAACGTATAAGGGGAGAACAATTGCAATAGCATTCTTATACAACCTCACGCCACGTAAACAGGTATATTATTGAGGAGAGTCGAACATACCCACTCTCCGCTCCGTGCAGGCAGTGGAGACGCTCGACAAAGAGACGCATTTTGTAAACAATGTGTATAGATATTAGTTACTACCCAGATACTGATTTTTTCAGCCCTACTAATAATAAAATGGAAGTCACTTTGAACAATTCCGGTAGTTGTTTTTTGTATAGATGTTGTAAAGTACACAAAATAATATATTTGCATCTTCGGTTAACTGACTTATGCTGCACCCTGTATAATCGATAGATTGTGTATCATATTTTGGATAAATTCCAAATTCACATGCAATACATATCTTAAAACATGTAGTCAATGTATCCATTTCACCAATTAAAAATTAAAAGAGTCAACATGTTTCAACAGCGAAGCTGTCATTTTCAAGATTAAATATTTATCTTGATTACACGATTTACGATTTTATCACCAAGAAGATCATTAGTTTATTAAATACATATCTTATTAAAATGTGTACATATCTTATTGATACGTTTCGTCCGTCAGATGAAGACTTAAGCCTGGCGGTCCTCTTGGTTATTTTCGACAGAATTAGGCTATATTATATCAATACCGATTTCACTTTTTCCTTTCTCTTCAATACTATCCCTCATACAACACACACAACCTGCATGTAACAAAAAAGTATTCATTTTCTACATTGAGCGGTCTGCCGATGTACTGGGTAAAGGACAACATGAACCCCATAATCCACTTAGAATGTAACCCGAAGCTTGATAAGTGTAGTGGATGATATTGGAACAGGGGCTGCTCCATCTTAAGGGCCTTTGAGTTCTATATTGCCAATGAGTTAGTTAAATCATATGTGAACATTAGGATTCTGTCGGGAGCTTTGTTGGAAATGTAACTGTGGTAGTACATTCACAGACAGACCAAAAAATCATTTCAATTAACTTTTGAAGTTAGTTAATAGTTAATCAAAAAAGTATTGTCGAAATTTTCAAACTTATGAAATCATTACTTTATACTTGTATCATTTTTTGTTTAATTCTTGTGTCGTTAGTTTATTAAAATTGCTTCAAATCATGAACAGGATTTTTTTGTTCGATTAGAATTAATGAAAAAGTTAAATAAACCGGAATGAAATGTACATCTTGATTTCTCGACCCACAAATAAGACCTCCGAAATGCTTGTCCCATGCTGGTATATATAAATGCGTGCCCTATAAAACTTATTGTTGTAATGTAATATATATCTAATCCACCCATAGTACTTCTGCCCGAGGGCAGGTCTTTCTCTGCAATCATAGCATTTTCATGTTATGCTTTGCAGCTTTACTAGGGAATTATAGGTGTGTTAGCTTCTCGTTGCTTTCCACACTGATGAAGGACGATGATAATGATAAGGATGATGGCCGGATGATTTTCGGGGACGGTTGGGTCCTAAGCTTCCTGATATTTGCCTTATAGGCGAGGAAAACCCCCGAAAAAAACTCACCCAGGAGCCTGTCCCGACCGGGAATCAAACCTGGGCCCGCTGCGTCACAAGGCAGCACGCTACCTCGAGACCACAGCGTGGACATATATATACCGGTATATATGGATTCCATATATAATTTATTGTTGAAAATACCAGCATACCCAATCATGCACAGATCTTATTTCTGGGTCAATCAAGATGTTCACTGCATATCCAGTCTAATTAGTTTTTTTATTAATTCGAATCCAACAAAAAAACATCATATTTATTGGAAAATATATCATAAGACTTGTCTCAATCAACTTTTATGTATATATATATATATATATATATATATCCTATACACACACATTGATTGAGGCAAGTATTACGATATTTTCTTCCAATGACCATGATGTTCATATTTAAAGACTTGTCTCAACGTATATATATATTTTTTTTCTTCCAAACCGTCGTAAATCTATCTCTCCAAGCCACCACTAATTGAGAGATCATTGAACAAAGGCGACATGTCGGCGAACCTTCATTAGTGCCAGGCTCTGAAATTTTGCGAGGTTGTCAGCGTTTCTCTTTTAAGTAGGTATATTTTCTCAGTTTCTGTCACAATTTGTTTGTATACTGGGAAAGACATAAACTCTGTCGACATTGTTTTCGCCATGTGCTTAGAAGGGTGTGAGCTGGGATTAGTTAGACGAAAGGGAACGCTTGGAAGAAAATATTTTAAGATTTGTTATCACAAAAATCTGCTAACAAACAAGTGAACACTAAAGTAATCTTGTGAACTAACTCGGCCATTACATCACCCTAACTTACCCATCTAACGCCAGGTTTCCCGCTTTCTCACCCTAACTTGCCTACTAATGTATTGGACTCTTGGAATACAATCCCCTTATATGTGAGCAAACATGTTGGCAATTGGCTCTAGCGGGAGCATGTGTTATCGGAGTGGCAAACATGACGCTAAAAGTCACTTGTTCTCTGATTGAATATTCATTGGTGGCAAAATGACATAGAATAGCCATTTTATCTTTTTGCATACCCCTTCCCGCTTTGTTTACATTGTCTGATACCTAAGTTATAAGATATTAAATATAAAATTGGTAGCCTACCTGGTAAAGCCAGTCGTTCTCAACTAAATTATTAATCTTCGTCAAGTAATTCCAAAATGGAGGCCTTTCAAAAACAATGTTTTCATCTTCTGCATTTTAACTGGTACTGTACCATTTATATTTAATATCTTATGACATAACCTCAACGGTGCTTTAATATGCATTTTAAAAGTATTGACCTAAGTTATGCCATCTACCACTCATGACAGGTAATATGTACGACTGCACACACATTGTCAGCAAAGGGATATTTGTTCTCGCTCTAACAACACTGGTCAACATGATTTTTGTCTCATGAGTACCAATAATTGTACTTAATGCAGTTTTTTATCGTGTTTTCAAATATGTATTCGGAATTTCTCCATCACCCACAGTTTTTTTATTTCAATTTCAATTAATGGATTTAAATAATTATTTTTTAATAAACGTTTTTTCGTCCATTTGTCCATTGTAAAATAAAACCAAATGAGCTAACTCAGGAGAGTTCAGCTATGAAAAAGAGATATCAAGGCAAGTGGAATCCTAATATGCTGGCCGATTATTATTGGACCATCAAGAGGGATGCACCACAGGCGAAATATAGCAGAAAGTCGCCATTTCTTGCTTTCTAAGTGAGTCCGAATGTTCGAATATTGTGTAGTTACGAATGTAGAAAATATTAACGTTTTTGAAATTATAAATTCCCGTCTCTCAGAAACCTAGCGTGATGGAGAAAAACCGATATCGTATTTGAATTCAGGAGAAAAAAAAAAACTATCAGAATCACACATATTTTTCTTTCTGAGACAAAAAAAAAAAGTTTCTTTTTTGTTGCTCAGTGCAATTAGACATCTACTGTCTAAGCTACTTGGCCTACAATAACATATATAACTACTGTGAATTCCAACTATAGTTTAGAGAAGATTATAGCTTTGACTCTACGTCTGATAGCAACGTGTAAGTCAATCATACGTGGTTATTAGCTGATTCATTTATAGGAGAATACATACACATGACTAGCGAGACAGCTGACATTGGGAATAAGGAAAGAACATGAATCTAGCTTAAATTTATAACGCGATGTCATTCTGTGATAATGTCGACTGCCAAACCTCTGCCTTGCTTATCAAAGGAAGCGATGTGTGAATGTAGACAGTGCTAGCCTAACATCCGACACGCCATGTACTTCAAGGTGAACTTATTTCGTACCACAGGTAGGTTACTTGTCCATATTAAAATTTCTGCTTCATTTAAGGTGGACATCGACTGAACGCATAAATGTATTATCTTCTTCTTCCTTCCTTCCAAGTATTAGGCCAAGGCCTGTTACGATCCTATAGTACATTTTCCCTCCAGCGTTTCATAGGACGGCCCAGTGATCTTCATCCTCTTGATATATAGGCCTAATTATAAACAGCTTTGGGGATCCGATTTGAACTCATTCTTTCTAGATGGTGTTTCCAATTTAGTTGGTACTGTTTAATATATTCCAAAATTTGTGTAGTCTTCAATTCTTTTAAGATATCGGTGTTCCTTTTCCGATCCCATCTGGTGTAACCCGTTGTTCTACGCATGAATCTCATTTCACAAGCCGTTATTCTGCTTTCATGTTGTCTTTTTAGTGTCCATGCTTCACTACTATAGGTCAACACTGGTCTAGCCAAAGTGTTATATAAACGTAATCTGGTGTTTTTTTTTTTTTTTGTACAAAGGATGGTTTCATAACTTGATTAATAATTCCCAAACTTTTATTATAACTAGTAATTTTTCAGGGATATCCTTTTCATCCCAAATAGAGAGATAAGATCCAAGATATTTAAATTGATTAGATCTCTCTAAAATGTTATTCTGGAGACAGATTTTACTTTGTATGGGGTCCTTCCCATGAAATGCCATAATTTTAGTTTGTTAATTGATATTTCCATATTAAATTTGGCACCTATTTTTTGTAAATTATAAATTGATCGTTACAAATCATTTTCGGAAAGTGCCAGAAGAGCTAAATCGTCTGCAAAAAGAATAGCATTTTAAATATTTGAACTATTGTGCCTCAGAAAATTATGGGATTGTCCTTTGTCAGTGATGTCTCATTTGGGAGAGTGGGAGGGAAAATAATTCTTCCAGTCCAAGAATGAGGTGGGAGAATAATATTAACCATGATTTGAGGGAAGTAAATTATACAGGAGATAAATGAAAATAATAGCTCAGGAAAGGGATGTATAGATAGATTATATCCGCATGGCCATGAAAGTGCGAGTGAGTTATTTCTGTATTATGAATTCAGGTGAAGAATTTATGTTTTTTTTTGTATTAATACAATGCAATGTATTGAACACTAAAAACATATTTATTTATCTTTATGTATTTATTTATTTATTTATTTATTTAGCCTGGCGGAATTAAGGTCATGTGGCCTTCTCTTCCACTCACCAGGACAAACATATATTACATCAGAATATAACAATCATATTCACGATATCATATGAAAATTGTCTTAGGAGATTTTAATGCAAAAGTGGGGCGGGAAGATATACAGGGTGGACCGCTCGAATGGACCTAATTTCAATTGCTTGTTACTGGCAAACGGTTGAAGATAGAAACTTAAAACAACGTTCATAGTACAGAAAAACTCACCAAGTTTCGAATCCTGTCGGTAGATGGCACAAAGATACGTTTCTCGTTCTTAGATTTAATTGTTTGTGAAAATGGCGACTCCGCAGATGAAAGCGCAAGCTGTTTTGTGGTATGCGGAGTTTAAATCAATCATTAGAGTTCAAAGGGAGTTCCGGCGTGTGTTTAACCGTGATGCTCCAACTGCTAGAAGCATAAAGAAGTGGCGTGATACATTATTAGCTACAGGATCTGTGTTGAAGAAGCATGGTGGTGGTCGCAGAGCATCCGATGAAATGGTAGCAAATGTTCAAGCCGCATTTGAGCGAAGCCCCCGGAAGTCATTAAGAAGAGCTTCGCGGGAACTTCAAATACCAAAATCGACATTACAACGGATTGTCCACAAACGCCTCAAACTGCACGCATATAAAGTGCAGTTAGTGCAACGTCTGGAGCCGAATGACATGCCGAAACGAGTGGAATTCGCCAATACGATGCTGGACCGTCTCGGCGCTGATCCTGACTTCATGACCAAGATTTTCTTCTCGGACGAAGCCACTTTCCATTTGTCAGGCAAGGTAAACCGGCATAATGTGCGGATCTGGGGATCGGAGAATCCTCACGCTATTCAAGAGCATGTTCGTGATAGTCCGAAGATGAATGTTTGGTGCAGTTTGTCACATAATAAGGTCATTGGACCGTTTTTCTTCGCCGAGAAAACTGTTCGTGGTACCACATATCTTGACATGCTGGAGCAGTTCTTCTTTCCACAAATTGAACAACTGCAGCCTAACATCGTTTTCCAGCAAGATGGTGCTCCTCCCCACTGGTCCAATGAAGTTCGTACGACTTTGGACAACATTTTCCCTGGCCGTTGGATTGGTAGGGGAGGACCAATCGCGTGGCCCCCGAGATCTCCCGATTTAACACCACTGGATTTCTTTCTCTGGGGCTATGTCAAAGATAAAGTTTACACCACCCCAGTCAAAGACCTTCGTGATCTTCGTGAGCGCATCATAGAGGCTATTGAGAACATTCCAGAAGACATACTCCAACGTACTTGGCAAGAAATTGTTCATCGCTTTGATATCGTCACAGTGACTGCTGGGGCTCATATAGAGATGTGGTGATCTGGATATCAAAACTTGGTGAGTTTTTCTGTAATATGAACGTTGTTTTAAGTTTCTATCTTCAACCGTTTGCCAGTAACAAGCAATTGAAATTAGGTCCATTCGAGCGGTCCACCCTGTATTCAAACCAACAATAGGCAAATTCAGTCTTCATGAAGATAGTAACGACAACGGGGTTTAGATTAGTCACATTTGCCACATCAAAGAATCTCATTGTTAAGAGCACAACATTTCAGCATAAGGATATTCATAAATACACCTGGACGTCCCCAGATGGAGAAACTCGGAACCAGATAGATCATGTATTAGTGGATAAACGCTGGCACAGTAGCATCATTGATGTTAGATCAGTTAGAGGGACAGACGGGCAATTCAGATCATCATCTGGTCAGGGTGAAAATCAGACAACGGCTATCGCTTATGAGAGGAACAAACGCTAAAGATGATTCTGTAAAATATGAATTAAAAAACTTGAAAAATGATGAAATGCGGCAAGAATACCAAATCAAAATTGCTAATAGATTTGAAGTACTGGAATCTTCAGATGACAATGTGGCAAACGAAAGAAGAAACTGATATAAATAAAGAATGGGGAGGCTATAAGAGATACTATTAAATTGTCAGCATCAGAAAGCATTGGTTGTTTAAAAAAGAGGCAAAACAAGAAATGGTTTGATGAGGAATGTGCCGACATTGTAAAGAAAAGAAAAGCTAGCAAAAATGAAATGGTTTACACGAGCCAAATGAGGTAAATTTAGAGCAATTGGGTAGTGTTAGACGGGAAACCACCAAGTTACTAAAGAGTAAAAAGAGGGAATATTTGAGAGAGAAGATTAATGATCTTGAAATGAATGCAAAAAAATAGGAACATTAGAGAATTATATCAGGGGAATTAGTATAGAGAAGAAAGGGTTTCAGGCTTAGAACAAACATAATTCGGAATGAAAATGGGGGATATGATTGCAGATTCCAAGAGTATATTAATAGATGGAAAAAGTTATTTTAATCAGCTATTAAATGTACATACAGAACAGGACATTGAGGAGGATAAGTTACAGACAGAAGGAAATGCTAGCCGCAGAGCCAAGTGCATTAGAGGTTGAAATGGCAATTGAAAAATTGGAAGATGTATAAAGCATCAGGTTCAGATGAGATCCCAGCAGAAACTGATAAAATCAGGGGGAGAGGAAAAATCGATGGACAAGATACGCTGTTTTGCTTAGTATGGTTTGGGAAAAAAGAAGCTCTTCAGATGAATGGAAGGAATCAATTATCGTACCAATTTATAAGAAAGGAGATAAAACTGATTGCAACAACTATAGGGGCATCTCATTACTTTCAACTTCGTACAAAATTCTAACAAATATATTAGTAAGCAGACTTACTCCCTATATTGATGACCATTCTAGGGAGATCATCAATGTGCATTTAGCAGAAAACAGGTCTAAAACAGATCAGATTTTTAGTATAAGACCAGATTTTAGAAAAGAAATGGAATATAATGGTACTGTACATCAAACTATACGTAGGACTTCCAAAAAGCATATGATTCAATTAAGAGGGAGAAGTTATATAGTATCCTGCTGGAGTTCGGAAATTCCTAAAAAGTAGTTAGACTTATACGAATGTGTCTAAATGGCTCAAACGAGTAGGGTGCGTGTAGGCAAACAGTTTTCAGGACACTTTTGAAATCACAGATGGGTTGAAGCAAGGAGATGCCACTATCTCCTCTACTATTTAATTTTGTACTAGAGCACGGCCATTAAATCTTTAGAGAATGAGGAAGGGCTTACAACTGAATGGTATTAATAAGTTGTTAGTTTATGCTGATTGATGTAGTACTACTGGCCGATAGCGAGGAGATACTAACGGCCAACACGCATACACTATTGAGTAAACACTAAGAAATTAGGACTGGAAGTAATAAATCAGTAAAACTAAATATATGGTCACATGTAGAAATACATTATATAATGGAAATGGACAGCAAGCTAATGACCAAATGAGGGAAATTTTGAGGAATTGGCTGAATTCAAATACCTAGGAACAATAATCACAAATAGGAATGAGATGCACAAAGAAATTAAAACATAGGCTCTTATTCTGGAAATGCATGCTATTATGCATTGCAGAGACTTTGATGTCCCAACTCCTTTCAAAAAACGTTAAGCTGAAAATATATAAAACTATTATTCTACCAGTTATATTATATGGGTGCGAAAACATGGACTCTTACTTTACGGGAGGAGGGGAAAGGAGATTACGAGTATTGAGAATAAAGTTCTTAGGAAAATTTTTGGACCAAAGAGAGATGAAACAGACAGGTGAATGGAGAAGACTACATAACAATGAACTACATGGTCTTTATAGGAAAGCCAGATATAATAAGAAACAGTTAAGTTCCCGTTAGACTGCGATGGGCAGGACATGTTGCGCGTTTTATGGGGAATGAAAGACTTGCATGGAAACTTCTTGTAGGAAAGCCAGAAGGAAAACGCCCAGTTGGTAGACCACGAATGAGGTGGGAGAACAACATTAAACTATGATTTGAGGGAAGTAGATTATACAGGGAATGATTGGAAAGCATTAGCTCAGGATAGGGATGTATGGAGAGGCTTATGTCCGTGCGGCCATGAAACCTATGGGTTCGGATAGTGCCAGGTGAGTAAGTAAGTAAGTACAGTGAGTAGTAAAAGTAAGTATATAACAATCATAATTAACTCTAATATTAAATACTACATGAAGATTTCACCATTAAGAAATATATCTATTATATATGATCTATGAATACAAACCAGGTAACTAATAGTTAAGATTTAAGAGTAAAACTAATAATAAAATAATATTTGAAGGAGAAAAAAATACGCCTAGACTGAGGTTTGAATACAGGACTTTTAGCTTCATATGATAATGATCTATTCTCTTAGCTATCCTAAACCAACTCAAATCATTAAACGCAATTTTTTTCTCTAACACATTTTTAATTCCCAAGAGCACAAAATACTACGAAACCGTTGCTCCGAACACGCTGTGAATGGGCTGGATCTTATTCGCGAAGACCTTATATGGGAATTTTAACATTACTTTATAAAGGCCAGTAGAGTTTATTTCGGTGTTTTTATT
Source organism: Diploptera punctata (assembly GCA_030220185.1). Classification (NCBI taxonomy): domain Eukaryota; kingdom Metazoa; phylum Arthropoda; class Insecta; order Blattodea; family Blaberidae; genus Diploptera; species Diploptera punctata. The sequence goes on along the minus strand of JASPKZ010000678.1, from coordinate 2,242 downwards.
ATAAATTTACACTTCTCACTGAATGGATTATATTGACTAGAAAATACTAGTTGGCGTTGAAACCCAGGACCTTTAGTTTTTATACACTACTATGTTCTACTGTCTGCGCGATCCTATGGCCTCCAATCTAAATGCAAAATTTTCCCTTATATATATTTAAATTTCCGAGATTTATACATTTAATATAAGATAATAAAATATAAAATTAGTATCTGGTAAGTCAGGTCGCCCTCAACTAATTATTAAACTTCTTCAAGTAGTTCCAATTTGGAGGCCTTTCAAAAAACAATGTTTCATCTTCTGCATTTTGTAACTGGTATTGATGTTGTTGTATAAGTTGAACAACGGGTTTGGTATGCGGGTGTGTTCTCATGATTCGGTTTGTATTCTCTGCTTCTTTTAGAATGTCTATATCCTCAAGGATGCTGATCCAATTAATATATTTGTCAAATAGTTAATTGTTACATCACATTGTTTAGAAACATCTGATGTAGATGCATACACCATCTTGTGGTAAAACTCGAAATTAGAAGTTTATTGTTCAGCCATAATTGTATTACAGTATTGATGCACAGGGTTTCGCCCTATCACAGCTTAAATATGATGATGTTTGAGGACTTATAATAGGATTGAAGTGGCTTCCGGAGCTAACTCTCGAAGAAATATGTATTCATTATAAAACATATGTATTGTAATCTTAAAGCTATACATTTATATTTGTCTAAGGAAATACTTAGTGAGTTTTTTTTTTTATGCTTAACTGTCTGTAAATAAGTTAGGAGAACATTAACTGTTTTAATCATAGGCGGGGGCTAATTTCAATTTCCTCTCGTAGTCCCTTTAACTGTATGAGTTATGAGTTATATTTACAGGCGTATTCAGAAAGAGGAACAGACTTTAAAAGCATTATTTGTTTCAAAGTACAAAAAATAGAAACAATTTCGTACGTTTTTAGAAAGAGAAAGTTTGAAGTTCCGATCACGGCTGACTAATGCAAGGCGTGTTGATGAAGTTATGACCCCAGTCTCATTGACGGTGTTAGATGAAAGAGGAGAGCAGAAGATCAACTTCGTCGCTGGTGCCCTCCCAGGTCACCAGACCTAAAACGGTGATTTTGATCTGTGGGGTTACATTAAAAGACAGTGTTTTTATCGCCTCCTATGCATGACACTCTTTAAAATATTGCGCCATCGATTGTTGAAGCTGTGGATTCGATAACTAGAACCAGCTGGATTCGTGTGTGGCAAGAAATAAGAAATGAGCCACCGTTTTGATATTTGTCGTGTAACAAAGGATTGCTCATATTGAATGATAAAAATAGGAAAGTTGAATTGTTTTTCTATATATCTATTTTTTTTGTTTTGTTATTTTGGAAGAAATATGGTTTGACTGAAATCTCTTACTTCTGAATAGCCCTGTATTGGCCTCGGTCAAAATTTAAGGTCATGAGATGTACAGGGTTTTATTTTAATAATCAGATTAATTACATTTTAATTATGTTACTAAATTAAATTTTTTTTTTATTTCGATTCTGATATACTTAATAATAAATAAGAAAAAAATTAGCATGACACATAGTAATTTTGCAACATGCAGTCCATATATCATACGAAAGGAAATAGCTTTACTTTGAACAAGTGGGAATTCTTGTCTGGATTCATGACCCTTGCTATTTGTTTGCGGGATAATGGGAGGAGGAAAGTAAATTAATAAGTTACTGAATATACCATTCTACAACCACGACTGTGACAGTCATTAAATTTATTATCTCTGATTTAATTGAAGAGTCTTACTGCGACGCTTAAATGTATTGTCAGAGAGAACAGAACTGTACCGTCAAAACATTACAAGTGAGTTCAGGGAAGTTGACTAATAGAAAGCGAGGTATATATGAATTTCATAATTTTAAACTATTGTCTTTAGAGAAAATTCAGACAAAGAATGTTAAATTTAATAATTGAGCAATCAAATGGAGATAAAAAATGTTCATGTTGTTATAATTTGGGAATGTTCATAATAGTATTTTAGTAAATACTAGTGGTAGCCAGAGGTCGAAATCGACAACAATTCATTAACAAAATTAAGTTAGTGACAATTACGCTTTACATTAAGTTCGATTTATTTTATAAATACGAATGATAGGAAATATTGTGGTTATCGCTAGCTAAGCCATATTTAAAAACAATAACGGTCATGGACATGGGTATTTACTATTTAAATTTGCCCATTTGGCTAGGGACTA
>JASPKZ010000677.1:0-54312 GCA_030220185.1 Diploptera punctata | reverse complement strand
TGTCGATTTTGGTATTTGAAGTTCCCGCGAAGCTCTTCTTAATGACTTCCGGGGGCTTCGCTCAAATGCGGCTTGAACATTTGCTACCATTTCATCGGATGCTCTGCGACCACCACCATGCTTCTTCAACACAGATCCTGTAGCTAATAATGTATCACGCCACTTCTTTATGCTTCTAGCAGTTGGAGCATCACGGTTAAACACACGCCAGAACTCCCTTTGAACTCTAATGATTGATTTAAACTCCGCATACCACAAAACAGCTTGCGCTTTCATCTGCGGAGTCGCCATTTTCACAAACAATTAAATCTAAGAACGAGAAACGTATCTTTGTGCCATCTACCGACAGGATTCGAAACTTGGTGAGTTTTTCTGTACTATGAACGTTGTTTTAAGTTTCTATCTTCAACCGTTTGCCAGTAACAAGCAATTGAAATTAGGTCCATTCGAGCGGTCCACCCTGTATAACTAACTCACTGGCCCTGTCGAACACCAAGGTTCATGGCCGCGCGGGCATATAGGCTACATCCCTCTCCTGGGAGGTTTTCTAATCGTTCCCTGTATAACCTTCTTCCCTCAAATCATGATTAATTTAGTCTCCCTTCTGATTCTTGGCCTATCTGCTGGAAGCTCATTTTTTGAAAAAAACTACCTTGGTTTATTTTAATAGGATATTCTGAGTTTCGTTGTGGAACATGGAAAAATTTGACGGCTAGAGCGATTTTTAAATGTTTGTTTCAGCTGAACTCCTACGCCTAATGATTTTAACACATAATAGATAATGGCTAATCACTCGCTCCATATATATATATATATATATATATATATATATATATATATATATATATATTATTTTAATGTTATAATGATTTATATAGGTTAATGTATCGACTTACCCATTCACAGTATATTTGTCATAGTTGATATATATATATTATCATTATACTGTAGACATAAATTTACTCCTAGCTAAACTAAAGGCATTACATGTCTGAGGCAACTGCTTTGATTGGTTTATATCTTACCCATCATTAGCAATCAACTTGTGTTAAAAATCGTAATTTCCTCTGCATTTGTGAGGACAAGAGTAAATAAAACCTATAGTAATAGTTCTTACCAGTTATCATTAGTAATGCCACGAGTGATTTCCAATTTATATAGAGGATTTAGAAGTCAAGAGAGCCATTTGTTAGGACTATTTAACGAATAAAATTAAACTGTTTACTCAAAAATCGTTATTTAAATATAGTTATTTAAAAATATTTATATATTTAATGTAAACGGTGATATTTAAAAACGAATGAGAAATGTCTGATTATGTATCATTTGTTCATCACCGTAAATTGAGCATACTATTTGTTGCCAAATAGGATCGCAATATTTTAAGAATGCACCCTAGTGGAGAAATAATGAAACATCAAACTGTATATTATAATGAACATTATAGGTTATTAATTTATTTTTTTAGTAAACAACTCAGTAAAATCAAGGAATCTGTTCATTATTAGTTATATTCAATGTATTTCTTTAGGTAAAATAATGCACTGAGCTGTTCAGTATATTAAAGAGTAGGAGATTCCTTTAACACAAAAGCAGGAGCGGATAAAGGGAAATCGATAAAGAGCGAGGTGAAAGAAGACAGTCAGTGGCTGTTATACAAAATTGATTGAAACGTGATTGATCATTGACTACCATTCGCGGCATGAGTTAAATAGTTGAATATTATTATGTCTATTATGATTGTGATTGTAGGTGCAGCAGAAGTGAGATTAAAGTAGTACCAGTCCTATAACTAACTCAATGGCACTATCGAACCCGTAGATTCATCACCTCGCGGACATAAGCTCTCCACACATCCCTAACCCGAGCTAATGTTTTCCAATCATCTCTTGAATAAATCTTCTTCCCTAAATCATGGTTAATTTTATTCTCCAAACTCACTGTTGGTCTACCAACTGAGCGTTTTCCTTCTGGTTTGCCCACATAAAGTTTCCGTGCCCTCTTCCGTGTCACATGCCCTGCCCATTGCAGATTATTATATTTAACTGTTATTATACACATTTTCATCTAGTGGTTTCATAGTCCGAAGTAATATTAATCTATAACAAGATTCCTTTATCCAATATTAGTAATATTATTAGTTAATTCAGTTGGGCTTTAAACAGTGAAAATAAAATCAAAGGATGGTGTATTTTGTTCAAATTCAATAACTTTTTTAAACAACTTTTATAAGATTCATGATGTGTTCCGTTGAGGTATTACTCAAAATTAATATAAAATTATGGAATATTCACCTGAAAGGTCCGTCTCCTCAACTTAATTAATCATTTAACTGTAGCGCTTTCGGGACTTGTTCCATCATCGGCAGGATTCAAAACTGGTGTTTCACTGAAGATCTGGTAGAGGGGGTTGCATATATTGGTTTCAGATTCAAAGAAACTTTTCGAGACTTCATTCACGCTGAAGGGAAATCAAGCTATGCAAAACACGTTATCCATGAAGGACATCGCATGTTAAATATTGAAAACACCCTAACAGTAACGCACAGAGAAAATAATCCAGCGAAGATAAACGTATTCGAAGAGATGGAAATCATGAAAGCAGCTCACAACAACAGCAGCCTGATAAACGAAAACGAATCCAATACATGCAACCCCCTCTACCAGATCTTCATTGAAACACCAGTTTTGAATCCTGCTTATGATGGGACAAGTCCCGAAAGCGCTACAGTAAAATGATTAATTAAGTTGAGGAGACGGACCTTTCAGGTGAATATTCCATAATTTTATATTAACTTTTTAAAAGATGAAATTTCTTTAATATTTTGACAAACAGTGAAGGAAAATTTCAAATGTGTTTGTAAGTAATTTGTTAAGTATGAACAAAGCTCCTGTTTCCAAGAAATGTATCAGCAAACTTATTAAATCATATAGAGAATTTGTTGCTATGTATCATTAAAAGTTGACTTCCTGCATTCCCAACTAGAATTCTTCCCAGAACCTTTAAAAATTTATGAACAATAGGAAGATTTTCATCAGGACATAAAGATAATGGAGGAATGTCACCAAGGTTTCTGGAATGATTGTGTACTGGTAGATCACTGCTGGAAGCTCCAGAAGACATGTGCCAGAGAAACAGGAAGTCTATATAATTTAAATCACAGAAAGTTTGTTTATTTAACAATTAGTCTTGTTTTCGGTCTTAGATTTATAGATATCAATATAACCTGCCACAATAACATATAATATCTGTACAGTAAAAACTGTACAGGCAAGAAAAAACTGAAAAGTGTTTCCGTAATCAGCATGAAAAACTGGTCTACAGCACATATTTTTATTTATGGTGAAAAAAATACAGATATTCGACATGGGTGTAGTATATCACCCATCCATTTTAATATATATATATATATATATATATATATATATATATATATATATTAATGACCTGGTTCAAAGCTGGAAAAAAATGTTAAGAGAGGAACAAGAATAAATAATACAACACATTTTAATAATTTACCATATGTTGACGATGTTATTACAATGCGAAATACAAAAATCGATTTACACTTCCTCTACACTGTTTAAAGGAAGTAAGTAAAGAGTATGATTTTAAAATATCTACAGAGAAGACAAAAATAATGGCTTTTTAGGAAAATCGCCATTAAGTTCAAATATAATAATAGAATATAAACCTCTATCACGAGTGTTACATTTTAATTATCTAGGTTGTGAATTGACTTATGAAAATCGAACAAGAAATGATATCGACAATAAATTACCAAATTTCAAATGATACGTGGCACCATTCATAGAATACTAAAAATAAATCAAGGAAGAATACGAGATTGAAGTTCTAACAAACCAATGGCGTTACGGATACTTTTATACTGTAGTGAGTTCTTGGTAACAAATAAGAGGAGTTCGAGTAGAATACAAAGTGCAGAAATGAGTTTTCTAAGAAGGACGAAAGGATGCATAAAATTGGACCACATAAAAATTAAAGAAATAAGAAGTAAATTAGAAATATATTCAATAAATAATGGAATTCAACAACACCGCGTAGGCTGGGAAGAGCATGTTCAGAAAATGGAAGAAACAAGATTGACCAAGGTAGTATATTATAAACTAATGGGATTAAGGGACCTAAAAAGAGATTGAAGGTATCAATTTTAATTCGGAAGGAGCGAATCGCCTAAACCTTGAAATGAAGAAGAGAAGAAGAAGGATAAGAAGATGATGATTAAAAAAATGTTGATTTTGTAGACCAGTGTTATTATTTCCTCTTAAAGGCTCCGAAGTCCCCTAATGTTATTGTTTTCCTAAGACTAATATTAACGCTAGCTGATTGTTATGATATCTATAGTAACAATTGTTGGATAATAATCACTACATAAACTATAGTAACTAATTTGTTTGGAGAAAAATTATTTTACAAATCGCATATCGGTATGTTCTGTAATACTGCTTTTAAGGACGCAATTGTATTCCGTAATAGTATCGCTAGAAGTGCATTAATGGAAAGGAAAATGTATTATGAATAGAGTCTGGGTTTAAAAGGGAAACACATTATTAAAAATGTGTGAAAACGGCAAGGTTTTTGAAAACTCTTAAAAGGGACTATAAAAAAAAAGAAGTAAAGGAATGCATAACAATTCCTACTTTCATCTTACTATATTAAGAAAAATTGTCATTCATTATATTATTTCTTTTAATATAAACGAATGCTGTAAAGTACTTGATTTTGACTCCGAAATCCAAAGCACTGCACTTTACTAGTTTTTCAAGATAGGATTCTTTAAAAACCGTAACGTAAGTTCGTCACTTTTATGAATTCAATAATAAAAGTACCAAGATTGACGAGATTTACGTTAAATGATGTTAAAATATATCCGAACTGATTAAAAAAGTGATCCTACATAAACATCGGAAAACCCGGGAAGCTAAAAACCCAGTAATCTTGAGTATTTTAGAAAGTTACAAACTGCTGTATAAGATATTTCGAGTTCTATGACGATAAAAAAGTATACGTGGCACCATTCATAGAATACTAAAAAATAAATCAAGGAAGAATACGAGATTGAAGTTCTACAAACCAATGGCGTTACGGATACTTTTATACTGTAGTGAGTTCTTGGTAACAAATAAGAGGAGTTCGAGTAGAATACAAAGTGCAGAAATGAGTTTTCTAAGAAGGACGAAAGGATGCATAAAATTGGACCACATAAAAATTAAAGAAATAAGAAGTAAATTAGAAATATATTCAATAAATAATGGAATTCAACAACACCGCGTAGGCTGGGAAGAGCATGTTCAGAAAATGGAAGAAACAAGATTGACCAAGGTAGTATATTATAAACTAATGGGATTAAGGGACCTAAAAAGAGATTGAAGGTATCAATTTTAATTCGGAAGGAGCGAATCGCCTAAACCTTGAAATGAAGAAGAAGAAGAAGGATAAGAAGATGATGATTAAAAAATGTTGATTTTGTAGACCAGTGTTATTATTTCCTCTTAAAGGCTCCGAAGTCCCCTAATGTTATTGTTTTCCTAAGACTAATATTAACGCTAGCTGATTGTTATGATATCTATAGTAACAAATTGTTGGATAATAATCACTACATAAACTATAGTAACTAATTTGTTTGGAGAAAAATTATTTTACAAATCGCATATCGGTATGTTCTGTAATACTGCTTTTAAGGACGCAATTGTATTCCGTAATAGTATCGCTAGAAGTGCATTAATGGAAAGGAAAATGTATTATGAATAGAGTCTGGGTTTAAAAGGGAAACACATTATTAAAAATGTGTGAAAACGGCAAGGTTTTTGAAAACTCTTAAAAGGGACTATAAAAAAAAAAGAAGTAAAGGAATGCATAACAATTCCTACTTTCATCTTACTATATTAAGAAAAATTGTCATTCATTATATTATTTCTTTTAATATAAACGAATGCTGTAAAGTACTTGATTTTGACTCCGAAATCCAAAGCACTGCACTTTACTAGTTTTTCAAGATAGGATTCTTTAAAAACCGTAACGTAAGTTCGTCACTTTTATGAATTCAATAATAAAAGTACCAAGATTGACGAGATTTACGTTAAATGATGTTAAAATATATCCGAACTGATTAAAAAAGTGATCCTACATAAACATCGGAAAACCCGGGAAGCTAAAAACCCAGTAATCTTGAGTATTTTAGAAAGTTACAAACTGCTGTATAAGATATTTCGAGTTCTATGACGATAAAAAAGTATCTCCTTTAACATCCGGTAAATGTAAACACTCTACTCGTCTCCGGTCGAGAGATGAGGTAATGCCCTTGTTATTTAACCCATTCGCCTCAGAAGACGAGGTACACTCGCTCAACTCTGCCTGTTACATGTTTGAAATCATTTGTACATATCTTGGCAGGTTTATCTTTTGTTAACATCTATGAATAGTAGAGGAATGTGCTTTGGCCTTCACCCTTATTGTGACATCATGTACCGTTATATTTTGTTCGTTTTGAATGTCTGAAAACAGACGATACAATTTACGGTGATTTACATCCGGTTTCTGGGGAAATACATTGGAGTGAATGGGTTAAGGACTGTGATACTGGTTGAACAAACACAGCAGCAGAAGAAATAAAATTAATGACATGAGTATGGAGAAGTGATGGAATGAAGTTTTGACACCAAGAATACGGAGGAAACCCCGAGAAAAATCTGTTCTGGCTCCGATTAGTCCATCACGGACCCAATATGGAGTGACAGATAAGCGAATCCCGATCCTATAATAGAGTCGCTGAGTTAACGGCCCTGACGTTTAGGTTGTACGACGGGTAAAGCGGAAAACTCGTACTCTACTGCCAATAAGGAAATAGTTGAAGTTTGAGTGAACGTCTGCCACAACCAATCACTACTATTGATGCCGCTAGTAAGGTTTGAAATTCTGTGATGTTGTCGGTTGTATTTACGCTAACCGCGTGGTACATAAATGGTCCCTCCACTGAATATCCATATCGTGAATACGTCACAAGTGATATGCGATTGACTAACCACGTGCACCATGGAGTCGCCTAATGTTCCGTCTCTAATCATAAATCTGATTTACAAAGGAAATTTTACATTTTATTACACGTGTTAAACTGAACAAATTTAGAGTTTATAGTTAAACAAGTTTTATACAATTATTACAATTCGTCTCAAACACACACAATTATTTCTGTAACACATTTTTTTTAACTTTCACGATTTTTATCATATTACCTTGAATAAAATATAACACACATCCAAATTCATAATAATATGTGGCCCGATATCGTGACGCAAATTATATATATACACAACTAACTCACTGACTCTATCGAACTCGTAGGTCCATGGCCGTGCGGATATAAGCTGTCCATACATCCTTATCCTGCGCTAATGTTTTCCAATCAACCCGTGTATAATATACTTCCTCAAATCACAGTTAATGTTATTCTTCCACCTGAATCTTGGTCTAAGAACTCGGTGTTTTCCTTCTGGATACCTTACGAGAAGCACCTCTTTCATCCCAATACGTGCCACGTGCCCTGCCCATCGCAGTCTACGAGACATAATTTTTCTTATTATATAAAGATCATGTAATTCACTGTAAACTAGTCTTCTCTATTCATCTGTCTTTTCATATCGCTTTGGTCCAAAAGTTTTCCTAAGAAATGTATTCTCAAATACTCGTAATAATCTTTTTACTATATGTAATATGTGTATATATATATATATATATATATATAAAGTTTCTTTCTTTTTTATAAATTATCTAAAAGAAACTAATCGTCAATTCTAAAATAAATGTTTTCAATGAGTTTAATTATCATTTGAGCTTGTTATCTTCTTTTTACAAAAAAAAACAATTTTTAGACTATTTTTCGAGAATTAATTTCTTGAACTAGTCTACTTTCTAATAGCACTAATATATTAGTGTTTCGTTTTTGATCTCACTTTATTCAAATTTCGTGCCAAAAATTGATACGCGCGCACACTGATATCCAAGTTTAACTATTTCCTGAGAGGTACGTTTACATAGCCCAAGTCACAAGACGCTTACTACTACTACTACTACTACTACTACTACTACTACTACTACTACTACTACTACTACTAAGTTGCAATGTTCTAGCATTGCCCAGTGTGCCACGTTTGTAACCAGTTGCGGCTACCTTATGGCCAATACCTTTGTGGTTATCAGCATGGGGTTTAACCATTTAACCGTCTGTACTAGCGGCGTTTAGTGTCTAGCTGTGAGCTGATACAAATATGGTGAAGCGAGGTGTCATCTCACCAGAGCAGGGCGTCGTAGACTATGCGACTGGACAAGCAGAGAGTCCGAAAGCCAGCCGCACAGAATGAGCCACGCTACTCTGGCTGTTGTACGGCACTCACCTCGTTAGTTGGTCCTTCAAGTGTCCGAGATGGGAAATATGTCTCGGTGAACAGCACGTTGTTGTGGCATACGCCTTATATTGCGCAGAATTGGATTTGTACGATTTGTTATTTTGCGTAACATTGCTGTTACATTGTTTTCAATTGATGTCACAATATACGGCATCTGTGCTAGGTCGTGAAGCCTGGCCATTCTCGTATAGATGGGTGCCGAATATATGATTTTAAGTACTTTGTTTTGTGTGACTTGAACTTTGTTCTTATGGCATGCAGCGAGAATGCTCCAGGCTTCACTTCCATACAACATCATGCTGCGGATCACAACTTTGTATAGAGTAAGTTTGATCCGTGTCGATAAGGTAGGTAACTTGAAAAATGGATATTAAGCGCAATTGCGGCGTTTGCTTTTGAATGATATGCCGAATGTGAATTTTGGACGTAAACCAGGAGTCCAGTTTGACTCCAAGATACTTGACTGAAGCTTCAAAGTGGAGTTGTTGAGCTCCCAGAGTGAGTTGTACGGGAGGTCGTCTGTAGGTTCGTGCAAACAGGACAGCTTGCGTCTTGTTTGCATTTAGCTGAATATTCCACAGACGACACCAGGAGTAAATGGAGTTGAGAGCAGATTGGAGTATTCGGATTCGGTGTGGGAGTGTACGGATTCTTGATTGATAAAACACACAAGTGTCATCTGCAAAGGATGCTGTATGGATGTGGGAAAATCTGACACACAGAGTGTGTACAGATGTGGAGAGAGAACTGCACCCTGGGGAACTCCCGCTAAGAGAGGCTTACAGTCTGAATTATTCCACTAACAGACACATAAAATTGTCGGTTAGTTAGGTATTTAGCGATAAGTTTAATTAATGGAGCCGAAATGTTGAATTTGATTAATCTGTATAATAATCCATTTATCCAAGTAGTGCCGAAAGCTTTCTCAAATTCAAGAAAGATGGCTGTAGTGCATATCTTGGAGTTGAATCCCGTAACAATCCAATCAATCAGTCTAGCAAGCTGCAGCGGAGTGCTATGTGCTTTTCTAAAACCAAACTAATAATTTGGAATCAATGCTCGTGTCGAAGACTTCAATTTTTAGTCGTGCCAAATTAAGTTTCTCCAGTATCTTGCTCAGCACTGGTAGAAGACTGATTGGTCGTAAATTGTCAGGGTTGGTGGGATCTTTACCAGGTTTAGGTATAGTGATAACTCTGGCTTTTTTCCAACCTTCAGGAAAGTAGTGGAATTTAAAGCAGAATTTCACTATATAAACGAGAAGGATTAAGGCTTTTGGCGGTAAATGTTTTACCGCCAAATTAGGTATCCGGTCGTGACCGGGGGAACGTTGGGACGGAAGATCATGGATTACGACTTTCAATTCTGAAAGCCGTATGTCAGGAACGGTATGAGGGATAGGTCTTTCAAGAAATTCACTAACAGTTAGGTGTACCTCAGCCTCATGAGCTGGTGTTGTAAGCTCATGTGGACGGAACCGCTCCGATAGGTTGTCTGCGAGAACTTGTGCCTTCACCTGAGGGTCCCAATTTCCATTATAGTATATTGCTGACGGTGGTGGAAAGCACGACTGTTCTTAATTATTTTAATTATCTCCCAAAGGGGTGTTTGTTCGTCTGAAAAACGCTGAAGAGATTTGTCCCATTCAGCGTGTTTCAGTTCCTGTAATCGGTTCCGTACCAAATGAGCGTATCGATTGCATAACTGTTTGTGTTGGTGTGCGCCAAAAGTACGATACCAGTTAAGGTATCGTCGTTTTAGAAATAAATAATTTTGTAGTGTTGGATCGTGTTGTTGTGGTCGTGTAGTGTGATTTGTTCGTGTTGTTGATAGTGTAATGGCCGTTTCAATAGTGGCCTGTAAGTTGAAGACGGAGTGTTCATGTTGTTCTGTAGACTGAGCAGTTAGTGTAGGCTTAACCCATTGGTTAAGCATGTCAGTGTAATTCTGCCAGTCTATGTTATCTTGATGGATATGTATAGGTGAATTTAATATAAATGCTGGTGATATTTTAAAGAGTATAGGTATGTGATCAGAGTTTAGTGCGTCTATTACTGTAGTGACGTGTGGAGAGATAGGGACATTCTTCGATAGGGCTATGTCGAGAATATTAGTTGTAATACCATAAATATTGTGTCTGTAACATGTTGGCTCCCTGAGGACAGAGATTTCTATATTGTTATGATGTCAATAATTTAGAAGTAAAGTTCCTGAAGGGTTCGAGATACGACAGTTCTAGAATCGATGTTTTGCATTAAAGTCTCCCGCTAGTAAATAACTAGGGGAGACAGATGTGAGGATATTTAGGTCGTGTCTCGTGAGTAGACGAAGTGGCGATACGTATATCGAAGCTATGAAAATGGTTCACGGAGAGAGATGGGCAGAAGTATTCCGGTGGCTTCAATGAACTGAAGCCTGGGTATTTGGGCTACTCTATGGCCAATTGACTGTTACTACAAATTGCAGTGCCCCCAATGGGACCGTCTAAGCGGTCATTTCGATATATTCTATAATTCGGAATTTTGAAACGTATGTAGGGCTTTAAATGAGTTTCATTTAGAAGAAGAATGTCAATATCTCTTGTTAGTGTAAATGTAATTAGCTCTTGAACCTGTCTGCTAACATCATTGGCATTAAATGCCATGACATTGAGATAGCTTCCACGACGGAACCTATCCATTATCGCCGAAACATATTTGGGCTATGGAGACCAGATACATAATCATCTCCATAGAGTATTTCAGTCCAGAGAGCATTTTCTGAAGATCCTGGAGAAGTTTCTGTCCCTGGTTTGAGGTGGTGGGTTGATAGGTTGACCTCGTCTGGCTTTTAGCAGTACTTGTATGTTGTCGTGCTTTTATTAAGTTAGGGGAAACAATTTTACTGAATGTTTTATTTGGATCCATTGGCTTAGCTTGGAACGATTTTGGTTCCGGATTTTGTTAACTTGTTTTAGTTTTATTGAGAAAATAATTTTGAGCAGCTTGATATGATGGGCATTGTCTATATGACGCAGGGTGCCCCTCAGTACCGCAATTTGCACACTTTAGCAATTTTTTATTAGTTAAAGCAGCAGTTTTGTTAGGATAATTTTGATGGTTGTGCTCTTTAGAGCATATTACACATCGCGGTGTGAGGTGGCACTCTGCGAAAGTATGTTGAAATCTTAGACATCTAAAGCACTGCTTGAGGCCAGATCGAGGTCGGTAGGGCTCAGCAGCTACTATTGTGTACATTAGTTTTTGCAAATTAAAGATTTCTTTCCCTTTTTCGTTATTTTCAAGCTCCAGAATATACAGTGGAAGCGTGTTAGTTTTTTTCATTTTCTTTTCGAGAGATCTGTCGAATAGATTTAATGGGATAGTTCAGTTTTAGGAGTTCTTAATGAATTTCCTCTATTTGAGTTTCTGCTGGCAGTCTTTTTAATACTGCTTTCAGTGGGAGTTCTTGCTTAATTGCATATGTAAATTACTGTTTTCCTGTGTTGGTGAAAAATTCCTTAACAATTTTAAAATCTTCCACTGAAGCAGTTTAGTATCGTAAACCCTCTGGAGTGTTTACTACTTTCAGATCGTGTTGTAATTTAGATTGTATTTCACTATTGATACGGAATAAATCACTTTTGTCAGGCACAGTTATTGGGGGAAGCCTCGGACCTTTCTTAGTATTTGTCACTTCAGAGGGTTCATTATTAGTGGTAGTAGTTGATTGAGCTCTATTGACATTTGAAGGACCAGTATTTGGAGCCTGTGTGTCAGCAGTATCGGTATGATTTGCAAGTACTGCAAATTTATTTTGCACCGTCACTGCTGATGCCATTGCATTTGAGCCTACCGTACCGTTTTCTTTTTGTTTAGATTTTTTATTTTGTTTTGTTTTTTATTTTAGTTGATCTGTAGGTATAAGCGTTGGTTCTGGCATGGCGTCAGAAGCTTCAAAAAAGCATGATCTTTGGAATTCCATAGCAACAGTTTTTATCTCAGCAAGAACATTTTTCAAACATTCTTCTTTAGTGTTACAACAGTGGCTGTAAATAGAAATTTGTTTGACACAATGTACGGTATCCTCATATGCAATTTCCATACTCTCAAAATTTGGGTATGTGTTGAGATAGTTGTTTATTAGAACAAATGCTCCTTCTATTTCTTTTTTTAAATCGCCTTATTTAGGGTCGACAAAGTTTCGACCACTGAATATTTCTACCATTCGATAGTATGTATTTTCCCAAATTTTGAGAGTACTAGGCTCCTCGGATGTATCCATTTTAGTATCAGGACTCACCTGTGTGTTAGCAGTTGACATGGAACTTGCCATGATGCTTGGATCCCAAGACTTAGTTTATGGCACTTAACACTATACTAGACACTTCAACACCAAGTAGCACTGGCCAAATATGCTACTCACAGTTATTAGAGTTAATATAACAAAGGTTAAACCACAACAAACGGATCACTGTTTGAGCAACAATTCACAGAAGTGAATAAGCTACCTGGCCGCACCCCGATGTGCCGTGGCACACTATCTCAACACTAGATCCACACGCACTTATTAGTAGTATCACTGTTGTTAACTAGTACGCAGTAGTCACTGGCCGAAGACGATGGATCTCGGAGAGCTTAGCAGTGCAGATTGTCAGACGACTGAACTCTTGGAGTAACCATTGCAGAATGTGATGATGAATGAATGAATGTGCAAGCCGCTTCCTGTTGGGAGAGAGCATTTGTAACTTTGGATCACTTATATACTTTTTTTTACTACACAAAGAAATGGAAGGCCACCCTGGATGCGTGATCAGGTCAATCAGGGACTGTCAATCACTATAATTATTTAAATCCAAATTAATTGATATCTTAAGTTCGACTCAATGAAAACATTAACTGTATAACAACTATATTCGCTTTTTGTAAATAATTATCTAGGAAGCTTTACTTACTTTATTTTATATTATTTTAATCTTATTATATTCCATGTTTCTAATAGTATTAGCTAGTATTAGATCACATCCCCATTGTATTTTGTTTAGTTTATATTTTAATAATATCTTAATATCCTACTAAATACGTAATTTTTGTGTAATTTTACTATTCGCTTGTTCAGTGGAAGACAAGGGCTTATGGAAACTGCCAGCTAAAATAAAACATTAATAAATTATTATTACTATTATTATTATATGATGTAGATGTTGTGGTGGCATATAAAGTTCGGTGATCATTTGGGCCTTAAAGATAACCGATATTTATCTTACAGGTGAGGAGAGACCCCGATACATTCTCATTAGGAAACTTCTCATGATCGGATATCGAATCCAAGCCCGCTGCATATGATGCAGAAACTTCACAGTTGACCCAAGAAAGAGATGTGATATCCAAATGTAAATATGTTATCCTCTTATATTATACTTCTAGGCTTCGGCGACAAAAAAATATAAAATTATCATTGTTATATAAGCTTTGTTTTCCAATGAAGATTTAGGGATATAAAAGATGAAAACCTGGGAAAACAAATTGCAGACAATCCAGAAACCAAAGAAGGAAAACATTTCGCAAATCAAGTATTTTGTATCGTAATTTCAATAATGTGGGGTAGACATTGTGATACTGATTGCCAGTTCCGATATTCTGATGTTAGTCCAGGACGGAAAGTTGGTTAGCTACCTTTCTCCAGTGAGAAAGGCGAAATAGAATAAATATTTAACTCACTAAATAACTAATTCACTGGCACTATCGAACCCGTAGGTAGTTACTTAATTGCATATATATATATATATATATATATATATATATATATATATATATCAATTTTCAAATAATTTATTAAACGTCTTCCAACTTGAGGCTGCTACAACGGAAATACTGAGAAATGAGAACAAGTACATGGAATATAATAAAACAATTTTAAAAATTGAGATAATTTAATACACAATCAGTTGTAGACGTGTGAATGAGATGTTCTGTAAAGATGATTACTTAAGATTTTCAGAAATTCACGAACACATGTGATGGCTGTATCTTGTGGATAGTTGTTTCTTAGATGAAAACCTTTTACAGAAAGTAGTATTCGTAAATAAGAATAATAAAAAACTTTAGGCTTAGGTCAAATAATAATAATAATAATACTTTATTTATTCTGGCAGAGTTAAGGCCATTAGGCCCTCTCTTCCACTCAACCAGCACAAATACAAATAAATATTTGACAAATGTAGATATACACTATACTAATTATAAACAGTTAAAGATACAATAAATGTAGCAATGTACATTTCATATACAAACGACATTTTATAGGGTAGCAACAATAATGTTACGATAATAATAATAATAATAATAATAATATAAATATGGTAAATTATACGAGAAACACCAATTAATATATATACCTTACACTGGGTAATAATGAAGTCGAGGTTAGAGCAAAAATAATTTAGATTTCTTTTAAAGATGCCAATGTCCGGCAGCACCTTATCTCTGTGGTAGGGAATTCCAGTTGCGAGAAGTGAAGATGGTATATGACATGGAGTGATGTGATGTACACATATTATGGACTCGCTGCAATTTGTCCGACAATCCGTCACTTATGTCAGTTAGTAGAACGCCACAATAGTCAAAATGCGGCATCACTAAGGTTTGGATTAAAATTCTCTTAAGAGCTGTAGGAAGAGAATGTTTAAGTCGCTTTAGGGAATGCATTATGGAGAAGATCCTTTTAGATGTTTGTTCCACTTGCACATGCCAATTTAAATTAGAATCTAAGTAAAGTCCCAAGTTTTTAACGACGTCGGTATAAGGAATTTGTTCATTATCTAATATGACAGCCGGCATATTGCCATTGTTTATGGAGTGTAATAGTCTTGGATGTCCGATAATTATTGCTTGCGTTTTGTTTACATTTAGTTTCAGCCCATATTGTCTGGACAATAAAGATATATGCCTGAGGTCAGTGTTTACTTTGTCAATATATTCATTAATTTCGTCAGGCCTAAAGTGTGTGTAAATCTGTAAGTCGTCGGCGTAAAGATGATGCTTGCAGTTTTGTAGTTCCTTGGTCACGTCGTTAATATAAATCGAGAAGAGAAGAGGAGCGAGTACGCCGCCTTGATGTACCCCTTTTCCTCACCAAGCGCCAGGATAAAGTACTATAACTTTGTCACACACTAAAACCCTAATATACCTGAAGGTGACGTATGTCCAATAATCTAATACAATACTCAAAAAATTAGAGGAACGCATGTTTAAACCAAAACACGAGAATGAATATTGAAACAATTAAATGTTTGATCTCTTGTAATTATAAATTGAAGATTCATATAAAATTAGAATAGACATTCAAACAATATTTTCTTGTACAGTTTTAGCAAAACGAACAAGTTATCATTTGTAACAGAAAACAAGTGGAAATTTTGAGACTTACAATTTTTGGAATCAATGTTTCCATGGTTATTTCAACACCCAGTACTTAGTGTGCCCTCCATGAGCCTGAATGACCGCATTACGCCTACGAGGCATGCTTCGCAGAAGCCTTCTTACAGAAACTTGTGAGATTCTCTCCCATTCCTCGGTGAGTGCATGTGAAAGTTCTTCAAGGTCTGAGGTACAGCAGGACGCTTACGAACAAGTTTTTTCCAACTTCTCCCACATATGTCCGATCGGATTAAGGTCCGGACTGCATGCAGGCCAGTTCATCACCCGAATTTGGCATTCTTGCAGGACATCTCTGGTAGCCTGTGCTGTAAAATCATCTAGCATTATCTTGCATTAGAAGAAAATTAGGTTCCATACCATAAGCTAAGGGTACAACATGTTGGAGGATACTTACTTACTCACTGGCACTATCGAACCCGTAGGTTCATGGCCGCGCGGACATAAGCTCTCCATACATTCCTATCCTGAGTTAATGCTTTCCAATCATTCCCTGTATAATCTACTTCCCTCAAATCATAGTTAGTGTTATTCTCCCACCTCATTCTTGGTATAACAACTGGCCGTTTTCCCTCTGGCTTTCCTACAAGAACCTTCCATGCAAGTCTTTCATTCCCCATACGTGCAACATGTCCTGCCCATCGCAGTCTACGAGACTGAACCGTTCTTATTATATCTGGCTTCTTATAAAGACCATGTTGGAGGATAATGTCATTAATGTAAATATCAGCATTCATGCGCTGTGGGACAATGACAAAGCTCTGTCCGAGACTCAATAGTTATCCCAGCCCAAACCATAACCGAACCACCTCCAAATCTGTCACGTCCAATAACTGTGGCTGGATCAAAACGTTCACCAGGACGTCTCCATACACGTGTACGACCATCAGAACCTGTTAGACGTAATCTTGATGCCTCCGTGAATAAAATACCCTTCCATTGGGGGAGCTGCCAGTTGACATGATTCTGAGCAAATCGCAGCCGGGCTTCTTTGAGCTGACGTGTTAAACGAGGAGCTTTAAAGGGATTCTAGACCTCAACCTTACATTTCTCAGTCTATTTCTTACAGTCTGATCAGAAATTACCGTCCCAGTTGCAGGGCGTAAATGATTTTTTAGATCATTGGCTGTAGATTTTCTTCTGCGCAAAGCTGATAAGACAAGAAATCTATCCTGTATGTCTATAGTCTCCTTCTTATGACCTTGCTCGGGTCTTCTCTTACTCCTTGTGACTCTCTATACCGCCACCACAGCCTATGGATGACGGAAGGGCTGACATCAGGAATCCTAAAAACATGGCGAATTGAACGACCATCTTCAATCAATGCAACTGCTCGTGCAACTTATGTTTCATTCTGATGTCCTATTGCTCTGTATTAGCTTCAGAGATCACAAAACTAACAATTCCCTACCACAGATTATTCTTTAAAACCTGTTTTTAAAATAATAAATCAATACAAACTCACTTTGGTTTCAATAACTCTAGGAATTTCACTAACATATTCAGAGAAAAATTAATAAAACCCAGAAGATCTTCAAACTGGTTTTAAACAATACTTGAACTCAAAACAGCTGACTCTCAAAAATTAAATTGTTACAATATTTATTTTGTGGCTTTGGTTTAAACAGGTGTTCCTCTAATTTTTTGTGTAGTTCATATAAAAATAAATGTTTCTTTGTTTGTTGGTATTCTATGAGCGGCCATACCGTTGATATGATGTTGATGGGTTTTTCTTGCAAAATGTTCAGGAGATTCACGGGATGAACATAGGCTATAAGAATGTTGTAATATTCAACCCCTTCACCCCTAATAATCACCCTCTGTAGTGAAGAAAGTGAAATAAAGTCCCTATTTTGACGCTTAAATGGCATAAGCAGCCTAAACCGTAACAAAAAACCAAATTAATGTACATAGAATTGAACATCCCAAAAAACTCTACAAAAAAGTCCACGACAGCATATGTTCATCTTGTACGGATAACTCACAATAACCATTTTTGTATTTCATTGATGACAAGAATATCGGGATAAGCAGATTCCCGGGCAAGTATAACAGCGCACGGCTGGTAGTAAAACACATTAATATTTATTTAGGAGTAGCAGCGCACGCCGGAAATTAGTTAATAAAAATTAAATATTACCTAACATACCTCTCTCGTAATTTCTATGTTTTTTCTTTCTTTACTCGAATCTATGTAGGTGATAATCCCTACATATTACAGGAACACCCGTAACTGTAACTTCTCTACAGTAAACTTCAAAATGCAAATTTATACAGCAATTATTCACCTATTTATTATATGAATACAAAATATAGACACATACTTTCAGGTAGGAGATTACTAGAGTACTAGAGAATAGAGTTTTATAAAATTGTGGACCAAAGACAGACAAACACACAGGTGATTGGAGAAGACTTCATAACAGAGAGCTGCATGACCTTCGTGGGAAGTCAGATGTATTAAGAACAGTTAGACTCGTATATTGCAAAGGGCATGACTTGTTGAACGAATGGGGAATGAAAGAGGGAATTGGAAACTATATATAGAAATAAGAAATAGAGGGTAACAATAGATATTGCAAAGAATGAGGTGGGAGAATAACATTAACCACGATTTGAGTGAAGAAAATTACACATGAATGACTCAAAAATATTAGTTCGAGATATGGATGTATAGAGAGTTTATATTTGCGCGGCCATGAATCTACGGGTTCAGTAGTGTCAGAGAATTAGTTACATCATCTCGCATAGAACACCAAGCAACTCCGTTCCTCTTACTATTTACAGGTAATATGTTTAGTTTTGGTTCACATTTAAACAGATCGGTATTTATCCCTATTAGGTTCGTCTTCCGGGCATATAGGCCGTGGTCCAGTCGTTCTTCTACTCGACGTTTCGTCTACTGCTGCGGTAGACATCTTCAGGAGATACTGCGTGCTCTCTGTGAACTCCTCAACAGTCGGCTGCAGACTGGCTGGTCGTTGGAAACTCCCTCCCTATTTATAGGCACGCCCCTGGTGGAGAGGCGGTTTTCTGCGCGGTCCGTGTTGCGTGCTGTTTTACAAAACAGCACGCAACACGGACCGCGCAGAAAACCGCCTTTCCACCAGGGGCGTGCCTATAAATAGGGAGGGAGTTTCCAACGACCAGCCAGTCTGCAGCCGACTGTTGAGGAGTTCACAGAGAGCACGCAGTATCTCCTGAAGATGTCTACCGCAGCAGTAGACGAAACGTCGAGTAGAAGAACGACTGGACCACGGCCTATATGCCCGGAAGACGAACCTAATAGGGATCAAGACGCCGGCCGTGAAAGCCTACAGTTATACAGATCGGTATTTAGTTTAAAAGTTAACTAAAATGACTCATTCTAACTCCAATTCCATGGCGCTACAAGCCTAGTAGGCCCTTGGCTTAACACCCAGCTGCTGGCTTCATATCCAATTAAAATTGAACTAATGAAAGACTGTATACACTAAGGAATGGCAGCTCCAATCTATTATATATAAAAAATAAATTTTAAAAAATTCAAAGAAAGTAATAAACTATATTGACTGACTGACTGATTTATGGCCCAGTGTGCCGCTTCTTGGGAACCAGTTGAGGTCCCTTGGCGGCCAAATACCATTGTGTTCTTCAGTAAGGGTTTAGTTTCTTAGCCCTTGCGTGTCTCGCGGCTTACGTGTTCAGTCGGAGTATACCGTAGCAGGTATGGATGATATGAGGATGGTCCCTCACCAGAGCAGGGTCATCGTAAACCACGTCGCCGGACAAGCAGAGAGTCCGAAAGCCGGCGGCGTGGAGTGAGCCACACTACTCTAGCTGGAATCCAGCACACATATCATGGGAATGGACCATCATCGGGGTCTCTGGAAAATATGTTTTCGGTGTAGAGCACGTCGCTGTAGCATATGCCCTATATTGCGAACAGTTGGATTTTCATGATTTTCAATATGTCGAAGCATATTCGTGACTCTAAATTCAATTCTGTCAGCAATATAGGGAATCTGTGCCAGATTGTGAAGCACTGTGATCCTCGTGCGTAAAGGTGCCGAAAATATGATTTTTAAACATTTATTTTGTATAGTTTGTACTTTTTTCTTATGGCCAGCAGCGAGGATACTCCAGGCTTCACATCCATACAGCAACATGCTGCGGATCGCAGTTTGATATAGCGTTAGCTTGATCCTAGTAGATAGCGTAGGCGACTTGAAAAATGGATATAAAAGTGCAATAGCAGCATTAGCTTTATGTTTTAGATGCCCAATGTGAATTTTGAACGTAAGCTTGGAATCCAAATGGATTCCAAGATACTTGACTGAAGTCTCCGGTTGGAGTCTAAGAGTTCCCAAGGTGAGTCGGGGATAAATCTATCGCTTATATATAAGGCAGTAGGTAAATATATTGACCAATCTTAATGCTATTTTTATTACATAATGAAAAAAAAATGGTTGTGAAACAAAATTCATTGAAACGTGATTGGTCACTTGGGGCATGAGTTAAATAGTCAAATATTATTAAGCGTATTATATTTGTGATAGTAGAAAGAGTAAAGTAGAAGTAGTAATAGTAGTACAAGTAGCATCACAGCAAACTCACTGGTACTATCAAACCAGTAGGTTCATGGCCTCGCGGACATAAGCATTCTATACATCCCTATCCAGAGCTAATGTTTCCCAATCATCTCTTGTATAACCTACTTCCAATCATTGTTAAAATTATTCTTCCATCTCATTCTTGGTCTACCAATTGAATGTTTTCCTTCTGGTTTACCTACATAAAGTTTCCACGCCCTCTTTCATCCCTCTTCCGTGTCACATGCCCTGTCCATTGCAGATTATTAGACTTAACTGTTATTATATGCATTTTCGTCTAGTGGTATCATAGTCCGAAATAATTTCAGTCTATTACAAGATTCCTTTATCCAATATTAGTAATATTATTAGTTAATTGAGAAAGGCTTTAAACAGTGAAAATATAATATAAGGATGGTGACTTTTGTACAAATTCAATAATTTTTAAAAAATGAAGTTTATTTAATATTCTGACAGACAATGAATGAATAAGCACTTTGAGAAAATTTCAAATGGGTTTGTAACTATTTTTTTAAGTATGAACAAAATTCCTGTTTTCAAGAATGGTGTCAGAAAACGTCTTATATCGAATAGAGAATTCGATGTCGTGTATCATTAAACGTGAACTTCCTCATTCCCATTTAGATTTGTTCCCAGAACCTTTGTGAATTTATGAAGGTTTCTGTAATGATATATCACTGGTGGATGCTCCAGAAGCCATGTACCAGAGAATCATGAAGTCAATATCATTTAAATCACAGAAGGTATGTTTGTTTATCATTTAGTCTTGTTTTAGGTCTTAGATTTACAGATATCAACGTAACCTGCCACAATAACATATAATATCTATATAGTAAAAACTGTACGTGCTAGAAACATTTGAAAAGTGTTACCGTAATCAGCATGAAAAACTGGTCTAGGGGCTCATATTTTTATTTCCGATGATTAAAAAACTTTGATTTTATAGGCCAGTGTTATTCTTTATCTACCTGGAAGACCTGATCAAGAACTGCTTCAGGAATACGGGAGGTGTAAACATGGGAGGGAAAGAAATAAGTGCATAAGATTTTCTGATGATATGGCTTTCTTAGCAGAAGATGCAATGATACTGAGAAACATGCTGATGGAGCTAAATGACAGGTGTGAGGATTATGGGATGAAGATAAATATAAATAAGACGAAGGCCATGATTATAGGAAGGAAACGAATGAAGATAAACACGAGGATTAAAAGTTGAGGCCATTGAGCAAGTAGAGAGCTCCAATACTTTGGTTTTATTATCAGTAGTAACATGAACTGCGGTGAAGAAGTAAAGCAAAGGATAGCAATGGAAAAAAGAAGCTTTCAAAAAGACGAGAAGCATTTTATGAGGTCCTTTGGCAAAAGAATTACGAAAGAGGCTAGTGAAGTGCTTTGTGTGGAGTGTGGTATTGTATGGTGCAGAGACTGGCTAAGAAGAAACTGCATGCTGACGTATACACTAGAAGGAATGGTCAACGATAAGAAAGTTAGAGGCAGAAAAAAGACATGAATTGATGGACAATATTAAAATAAATGCTGAGTTAAAGAAAGAGTGGATAATGTCGAGTTTGCAATGAAAGACCTGCTCTTTATGTATGTTTTCTTTCCTCTTTAAAGGCCCCAAAGTTTCCTAATTTTATTGTTTTCCTAAGACTATTTTTAACGCTAGCCAGATTGTTATGGTGTATTAAAAAACTATAGTAACAAATTGTTGGATAATAATTAATACATAAACTATAGTCACAAATTTCTCAAATCGCATATCGATATGTTCTGTAATTGCTTTTAAAGACGGAATTGCATCCCGTAACAGTATTGCAAGAAGTGAAAGGAAAATATATTATAAATAGAGTCCGGGTTTAGAAGGAACACATTACCTGTATTAAAAATATACGAAAATGGTAAGGTTTTTAAACTCTTAAATGGGAGTACAAATAAAAAAGTAAAGGAATACATAACCATTCCTATTTTCATATCACTATATTAAGAAAAAGTGTACTTTATTATATTCATTTTTTAAATATCTTTGGAGATTACATTCCATTCTTTTGTTATGTAGAATGCCTTTGTACAAGGAAGGTATTCACATAAAAACAGTGCTGTACTGTAAAGTACTTGGTTTTGACTCTGAGATCCAATGCACTGCACTTTACTAGTTTTTCAAGGTAGGATTCTTTAAAACTGTAGTATAGCCTCGTAACTTTATGAATTCAATAATAGAAGTGCCTAAATTGGTGAGATTTATATTAAATGTTAAAAATGTTCGAACTGATTGGTACGAAAATTGTAACCTGGATGGATGCTACAAAATGGGTGATTTCATTACGTAAAAATAATAGATTGTTTGAATTTTATGGTGAAAACAGGTCATTTATATCAATTTAAATATAAAATACTTTAACATATATATATATATATATATTTATGTACATGCAGAACCATTGCTCAAGCAAACACAACGTCAAACTAAATCACATACAGGATGTATCTATATTTAATTACAAATTTCTTAAACAATTAAAAAAATATATTACATGGGAATTAATTCTGTGTGCAGCTACCAATTTACGCTACATTTCAGTCACTTGGAATCATTTACCTTTAGGAGAGTATTACAACACCTTCATACTGTGATACTTAAAAATGAGAATGTGTTTTTGGAAATATAATATAGAGGTGTAAATAAGAAATCATCACTCCACATATGCATTTATTTTTTGGCGTAATATTGGATGAAGTTGTATTTAAGGTACATATGTGCCAATTCTTGGCTCAGAAAAGTTACAGATTTTGTCCAATAGAGAGTCTTGTGGATCAAGATAGTACTTGTTATATCAGTTTGTGGTTTCTGTACCTCTGAGTGTTGTGCTGAGGTGCTTGCCTTTCTTGTTTTTCAGTTTATTAAATGAACCTGCGGATGAATTCATGAATCAAGAATAACGATTGTACTTCATACTCCACTCGTGGGGGCGGGACAGATAAGTAGTCAGGCGCCTGATTCTTCGGGTAATTGATCCGTGTTCCTGGGAGTGCAAGCAGAGTAAACACACGATCATGAGGGACATTAAATACAAATTCTAGATCAACCCGAGTGTTGCCGTGGGCCACGCGGCTTCTCTCGGGGTATAAATGGACGGTGTGAATGGACAACATTTAATAGATAAGTGCTTCTACTTCTTCCAAGACTTATTCGAATTTGTAGGATTTTTATAGTGTATACACGTCCAATACTAACTTTCGGCCATTGTGCTTTGTTCAGTCTATATTTTAAATTCATAATAAGTGTTCAAATTTTGTATGATTTTATTGGAAACCACCAGGTTACTTCTTATTCTTCGGCTATCCCCCACTTATAGGTTTGCCGTCATCAGTTTCCATTCATATCCCTCATTCCAATCTCCTTCTTCCAAATTCCTAACACCCATTATAGTTCTCACGTAAGTTTTCCATTTCCGTCTTGGTCTGCCACGTTATTTTCCTCCAAGGAGTGACCATTAGTATATTTTGTTTTGCCATTATCATCTTCCATTCTTTGTTATGGCAATAAAATTTAAGAGTTTAATTTTCAATCCTCTTAACAACAGATGTACTGACAATTTTTATTCAAAAGAATTAATTTCTTATTTTATTCTGTCTTGTTTCTTGAAGGCTTCTTCTAAGATATTCAAATTCAACTGTTCTAATTTTATTCTTGTATAATTCCGTCAAAGACCAAGTTTCACTTCCATATGACAAAATATTCTGTACTATGCTCTTATAAATTTTAATTTTAGTTTCCTTTGTAACATTTTTCTTCCAAATTATTCCATTAGTTTCATTTTTAGTAATTTCAATGTTTGTTTGTACATCATTTTCTGATATACCTAAACATGTAATTATTGACCCAAAATATTTAAAAATATTTAAAAATATCTTCCCTGTTTCGAGTATGAGGTTATCCACATCCTTTCTCAAACATATACATTCCGTTTTCTATAAATGTTTATTCAGTCCTCATTTTGTACGTTCTCCATTTGTTTACGTAATATTTAATATACCATTAGTTTATTTTTACTAAAGAGTAAGCACAGGGAAGTGAGTATATAATTTTTGTTTGATTTTATTATAATTATTATTGTAATTATCATTATATTTCAAAAAGTTTGAATGTTTGTTTTATAATATGTAATTATATTTAAAGTTGAATGAAGTGTGGATGAGGAGTGTCGACCGCAGGTTACTTGCAAACAAGGTAAGATTCGACCTAACTTTATAAATATAAAATATAATTTATAATGTCTTTGAGTTTCATGTTTAAGTTAATGTCATTTCAAGTCTCATAGAATTTTGAATTGATTACTTGCTTTATTTGAATTCAAGATTCTGGGCAGACAATCACCCTGTATATTTTTTTACCTCAACAAAAGACTCTTTTGACTAACCTTTGCGAACCGTTTGTTAATTACAAGGATGGGAATGTGCCTGAACTACAACTTCGCGTCCAATTTTATAACGCCAAACACAATCTAACGCATGTGGCTGACGATTTTTTTACATTTACATTTTTTAATTGCATTTCTACAAAACCTCTCATTTTGAACAATTTAGCCAAACAATATCTACTTATGTATTCACTTAGGTTTTCACGGCCGGAGTTATTATGATGATCTTGAAGTAGATTTACGGGCAGTAGGCCATGATCTTGAGACATGTAGTCTAACACGAATCTTGAGAATGCCGGATGTAGTCTCTGGCGAAACGTTGGGGAACTTCAAGCCTCAAGACCACGGCAATCTGCTTCAAGATCAACATAACATCTACTTATGAGGGTGATTATTTTTTATTTACATCTCTATATTGCATTTCCGAAATCCTCCCATTTTGTGTATCACAATTACAGAAAACGTGCCATGTGAAGATGAATATGGTGCACTACATTTGTATGAACAACCGATGAATTCTATTCAGTGTAAACTGATGTCTAGTGACACAAGATATAAAATGACTGCTGCACTCTGAAATTAGTTCCTAAGTAATTATTTTTCTTCCTTCAAGAAATTTTCAAATGAATATAAAAAAAAACTGTATGTGAATTTGTTTCAAGTTGTGTTGTCTTGAGGAATGTTTACAATCTGCACTCTAAGTGTTACTGATTTATGTTTAAATAACTTAAGTTTATATTCAGTGTACATAATATCTTGGAAACGCAATTCTTCGAAGTGAAATTTATACCAACGTTCTCTATATTTCGTGTTTCTAATTCATAAAACAGTTTTCGTTGGATTTTTTTAAGGTTAATTTTTATTCTTCGTTTGTATTGTATTATTTTGCTAAAAATGTAGATGCAGTTATTTTATCCAACAACGCTATGAAGTTATGTAATAAGTTTGGTGTGAAAACAAGACAGCAAATTAAGAACTCCTAATATCTGAGATCAGAACAGCAAATCATGCTGCTTGCTTTGTCCAGTAAATGGATCCGAGTGACTAGCCCTTCATGATTCTCGATGGAGGATAATTATAGGAATCACCGAGTGTTACTGGAACACTTCTAATTGTATTACTGTCATCATCATCATAGTACATTCACGAATTTAGGCCATTTGTTGACCTGTTTCGGCCTCAAGAGAAACACCATCCAAAAGTCTTTTGAGTGGACGTCCTGGTCTTCTTCTTCCTGCAGGTTGATATCTTAACATTTGTTTGGGTATTCTGTGATCTTCCATTCGATGAACATGTTGCATCCATCTTGACTTATAATCAGAAATTTTGTTTTCTAAAGATTCCATGTGTAATTCTTCTAAGATGTCTTCATTTTTTGTTTATCTAGTAGTGGTGTATCCTGCAGTCCTCCGAAGATATCTCATTTCAGCAGATCTAAGTTTGTGTATACCCTTCTGTTTCAATGTCCATACTTCGCTACCATACAAAAGAGTTGGAAGAGCCAGTGTTTTATTACACTTTCAGTCTTGAATGCTTTTGGACTAACTGTGGCTTGAAGATAGAATTTATTAATCCTAAAATTCTTAAAAATTTAGATATTTTTTGCATTTACATCCTTCTCTTCTTCATATGAGATATTGCATCCTAGATATGTAAAATTATTCACCTGCTCCAAAATTTTATTGTCCAGTACAATTTTACTTCTGACAGGATCTACACCTTGAAATGCCATAATTTTTGTTTTTCTGTAGATATCTTTAATCCATATTCTTTTGTAATTTTGTTAAGTTCATACAGACCTTTCTGTAGATTATCTTCGGAATTTGCTATTATTATTTGGTCATCTACAAACAATATGGTGTTTAATTTTCTATTTTCTGATATTCTTATTCCAAATTTATATTTTTTGTTCCAGCAAACGTATTACTTCATTGACATAAATTGCAAAGAGTGTTGGGGATAGGGGCAACCTTGTCTCACACCACGATTTATAATTCCTTCTTCAGAAAATCTGTTATTAATTTAATCTTTATGGTGTTGTCTTTGTAAATATTTTGTATGTTCTGCCGAAGTAAATTTGGTATATTTCTGTCTTCCAATATATTTAAGAGTTTTTGATCTCTTGACTGTGTCGAATGCTTTTTCAAAATCTATGAAAGCAAAATGTGTTTCTAAGTTGAATTCTCTTCTTTTTTCAAGCAATAGTTTAACAGAAAATGCTGAATCAATACAAGATCGTTATTTCCTAAATCCATTTTGACATTCCATAAGGAATTTTTCACTGAAACTTTTTAATTTTCCATTTAAAATGTCCGCATAAATTTTGTAGCATATGTTTAACAAACTGATTCCCCTATAGTTATCCATTTTTCTCTTGTCTCCTTTCTTGAACAGGGGTATAACAATGCTTGTATTCCATTCATGTGGTATATCTGCATTTTTGAATACATTATTAAAGAAGGACAACAGTCTTTCATGGAACTGTTTGCCTGCATATTTGTACAATTCAGAATTCAAGCCATCTGTGCCAGTTGCCTTCCCATTTTTTAATTTCTTTAAACTATTGTTCAATTCTTCCAATGATATTATGGAATCTGTCTCATTATTATTTCGGAAAATTGTATCTTCATATAGCTATTGTCAGTCCAAAGACTTTTATAATAATTGAAAAAATCTCTCTTTGTTACTCCGCCAATTAATTTTGGTAGATTCTTTAATATCTTTATTCAAATGTTTTAATATTTTGAAGGCATTAGGTTGGAGCTTATGCAAATCTGATTCTAAATGTGTACCAAAATTTAACCATGTTTTCCTATGTCTCTTTCTTGTTTCCCTCTTAACAATAGCTCTACAGCATTTGAATTCTATTTCATTTTCTACTTTCTTTGTGTTGAAATATTTTTTATAAGCTGCATTTTTCTCTTGTATTACTGTTATTAACTTAAATATCCTTATCGATAAATTTACAGTTTTATGAAACATATTACAACATTTTTATAATGTTCAATTATACTTCTGATTGAAATCATGTAGAACAACAAGAAACTAATTTTCATTATGTAATTATCACAGCGAAGAACTTTATATTTATTGTTCATGGAATATGCATCTTAGTTCGTACATTATGCCATAGAGAAAGACTCCACTTAGGAACTACTATTGGCATAAATAATAACTAAATGACACTATCGAGCCAGTACGTTCATGGCCTTGCTGACATAAGCTCACCATACATCCTTAACCTAAGCTAATATTTCCCAATCGTATCTTGTATAATTTAATGTAATCATTGTTGATGTGATTCTCCCATCTCATTATTTGCCTGCATACTGAATTTTTCTCATGTTTCTATACACCTCTTTCATTCCACATTCGTGTCATATGTCCTGCCCATCTTAGTCTACGAGACATAACTGTTCTTATGGTATCTGGCTTTCTATAAAAGTCATGTAGCTCAGTAATATGTAGCCTACTCCATTCACCTGTCTGTTCATCACTCTTTGGTCCAAAATGTTTCCTATGAACTTTATTATCAAATACTCGTACCCTCCTTTCCTCCTTTAAAGCAGGAGTCCAAGTTTCGCATCCATATAATATAACTCGGACGACAACAGTTTTAAATATTTTCAATTTATTATTTTATCATCATAAGTTGCATTTTATTATAATTACTTTTGTTCTGATGTGATCTGTCCCAACAGAGCCAAATATTTTTCTATTTTGTGTACGAATTTGTTTAGTATGAATGCGCGCGTGTGTGTGTGTGTGTGTGTGTGTGTAGGAATGATATGTTTCATCTTAAAGTTGTGTTGTCTCGGAGGAGGCCTTGACATTGAGCTGATCACTCATTGGGGAGTCCCCCAGTGTCGTATGGACAAATAAGTATGTACGTTATCCATAGTTAAAAATCCATCTTATGAAAAGTCGTGTCACCGTAAGGCCCGGATGTCATGTGGCACGTAGAAGTCCCAATAAGTCGGAAGGTTAATCTGAGCTAATAGAACATAAAATAATAAAAAGTAAAAAATTCCAAAATACTCATATATTAAAATTACCTGAAATTAATACGTTTTTATGTCAATTAAATCTACAATCCTGCCACCTAGAAGAAGTCAAGGGAACAACTTATTAAAAAAACAATTGATAATCCGATAAGATAGTCGCTGGATGTAAATGTAATAATTGTACAGTGCTGCTCTCTTGTTTAAACGCATGATTTGTTATCTAAGCACAGCTCACTCGATAAAGATCATTTTTTTACGGCTTTCACATTCTGAAAACCGAGTATTATCTGTAACGCTAGGATATTTATGTAATATTACCATGCAAAATATGTATATATTTATTTAATAATATCATTAAAATATGTAACACTATATAAAATTTCCTTAAAATATGTAATATTAAATGCATTAAAATTTAATGTTTGGACAAATTTTATTTTTATATTCACTTTAAGATAGACCGGTTGTGAAGGAATGGGACTGTTAAATGTCTGACAACGTGATAAGAAGGATATTGTCACGTTTCTATTATAAAGTGATCCTACTTAGGGGTATTGGGAGGTTAAAGCTCTCCTCTTCTAGACATTCGGCACAAGATATGAGCCTTGTGTGATAGCCGCCTTTACTCCTACAACAGAGAATGGTATTGATTTTTGTTAGAGGCTGAGTCGACCCCGGGTCAGAAAGTTTAGAAGTTTAAAAATGCTGATCCCATGGGTTTCGCCCCTCGACTTGCAGCTTGTAGAATATTGCCTTAACCAACTATACCACTGCGTGTCTCCTACATATTTATACTATTTCATTCATAAACAGAGTAGATGGTTCGGGTTTAAATGATATATTGTAATGTGGGACAATATAACTAAGTCTTCAGTGTCTTCTTCTATCTATATTTATCGTATCTAGAAAATGTAATTATTCTTTGACCGTCTCTCAGCAGATTTTTCATAGGTTGGAAGAACTGTTTCATTGTATAATCAGGTGTCTGAGTTTTTAATGTAAAATATTGTCACAGACTGTTTTAAATTATTTTCCATTTAAAAAATTATTTTTATTTGGCAGAATATTTAATTTTACATTAAAAAATCTTTAAACTATGAAAAATATGTAATTATAATCAAATAAGTAAAAATATGTAATGGTAAATTTTCATATTTGATTAACAAGTTTCTAATTCGTGGACAGTTATACAATTTTAGCACATATAAGCGAAGGGAAGGAATAGGTAATTACTAGGGCTCGGACATGAGGTTATATTAAGTGCAGTCTTACTATACATAATATTGCTTGATGAGGGAGTGTAGTAGCACCAGTCTGACTAGTATGGCATTTGTGCTGTACTGTTTACAGGAGGTATATGCGGGTAATGAAATAAATAGCTAATTGTGGATTACAAGTTTATTTTGTTGCGTAAATTATTTTTTAACTTTTTTAATTAAACGCTACAGTACAAAGAAAGTTCACAGACACAAACAAACACAAAATACTTTTTACTTTTTACTTTATGTAACATCTACACTTCACATACCCGAAATCTGTATGTATTATGTTTATTTACTCAATAAAGATTAGATAGTAGCTAGGGACATAGAGCAGACCCGGGGATAAGGGCATTATGCCCGAGGTAACCCGAGGGGTGGTGGTGGGGCTCTAAATAAAAAACAAATAAAAAGTACAATAAAACGTTAAACAAATTTATAATTTCCGTACATTAATTCTCTTTGTGCATCTATAAATACAATGCTGAATACATTATTACAACAATTTCATTATTTCTGCACAATTATTTTCTTCGTACAGTTTTAAATAAAGAGGTAACACAAAAAAAGTATGTGCACTGTACATAATAGTTTTAAAATCCTGTTAGTTAAACTCGTTTTGCTTGTGTAGAGCTGCTACAATGAATAACAATGTATTTCTGTTGAGTTTCAAAAGAAAAAAGTCTTCGGTGACTGTTCAAGCAAAGTTTATATTTAGAAAAACTCCTTTCTACTTCGCATGAGGTAACTGGTGCAAACCGAAAGTAGGGTATATCACAGGTATCAAACATGGAGATAGTACATGCGTTCTTGTTGTCCATTAGAAAATATTTTATACTGCAAATAGCTGAGTATCCAGGGTTTTTCAGCAATACACTTTGCAATTTCTGATTTGCAATTTCAGATGCCAAAACTACCTCCTGTTTCATCAAAATGTCGCGATAAATTTCTACCAGTTTTATGGAATCAATCAACGCTGTACGTGAAGATTCCAGTTTTTATTATTAATAAAGGTATATCTTTGTAAACATTGTTGATTACCAGCAAATGTTGTCCTAACATCAGAGATTTCACAATTTGTATCGCCCAACTTTCTTCAGCGTCAAATGTATTAACTACTTTAACAATCACTTCATTATGCTGTGAGTAGTATGCAGTGGTCTGCAACCAAGTCCCCCATCGAGTTAAAACAGGTTGAGGTGGCAAACGGATTTGTCATGCAATTTCCTTAAATTTCTGTTTCCTAGAAGGAGCTTTTAAAAATATTTTCTCATGTTTGATACAAAATGTCCATATCAGAGAAATGCAACCTAATTCTTTCCG
The DNA here is from genome assembly GCA_030220185.1 of Diploptera punctata. Taxonomy (NCBI): domain Eukaryota; kingdom Metazoa; phylum Arthropoda; class Insecta; order Blattodea; family Blaberidae; genus Diploptera; species Diploptera punctata. The sequence continues at coordinate 22,875 of JASPKZ010000677.1, read as the reverse complement.
CTACTCGGTGAAGTCCATGGGCCAAGCAAGGTAGATTTATCATTTTCGGATAATGTTCTTTAATTCTGGAAGCTGCGTCTGTTACAAATAGAAAAACATTGTCTCCTTTTATTTCATTGGGCCATAGAAGAGACATTGCATTTTCAAAAAGGTTGTCAACTTCTGAATGGTTGACTTTATTTAAGACCTCGGTAGTTAACAAAAATTTATTCCCAGGTTCTTCAGGTGATAATATCCCCACTATCACATTTCCTACAGACCTTCTGGACGCATCCTGGGTTTCATCGATTGACACCCATATTTTATGATCTGCCACAGTATTTCTAATGTATTTCAGAACGTCTTCATAACAAGGAGATAAATAATACCTGCGTAAAGTTGTTTCACAAGGAATTTTTCTTCCCGTTTATACCTCAAAAAAATGTATAGGCTGGATTTTGCACTTTATTGAAAGGAATATTCGCGGAAACTATCGTCTTGCATAAATCCTTGTAAAATTCACGATGATTACAAGTGTCTGAAATTCCTTGTGCAGATGACTGTATTTCATCGTCATTCCTAATGTGTGTTTTAGATTTGCAATAGCTCTTGATAAAAACTCTTCTCCCCCTTCAACACTACATTACACAATTTACAAAATATTTTGTCTTTCTTTTAGGCAAAAATACTCAGGGTCGTACTCACGTACAAATGAATTCATCTTGTGTGTGTTTGTTGTAATCATTTATCAGATCGTGGGGATCGGTAGTAATGGAACTTGGACTTGCATACTAATACTTGTAAAGCATCGACAGCAAATACTGTGTGCACTGGGCTCTCGGACAGGACTAACTACCTATGTAGTCAACTGTTTGAAAGCGAAGCGGCAATCAAAAGGCAATGAAGTCCGAGCTCTAAGTAATTACATACAACTCCTAAATCCTAAGCCTTATATCAGTTCTTGTACCAACATAATACAGCCTTCAACGCTAGACTCCTATCCAACAAAACTACAAACTAAAATGGTCCATTACGCAGGAACTGCTACAACAAGTGAATTCCACACAAAGTACAACTTACGTCCAGATTTTGCTGATTTATGGATTACATCTTTCTTTTTGTTAACTAAATCGTATGAATCCAGTTAAGTTGCAACAGGGAAGTTGCATATCTCTTCCGAGCTAAGTTCCAGTTGTAATGTAAACAAACCAGATGTTTGACTTGAGTTTGATCGATTGAATAAAGGTTACCTTCAAAGGTATCAGAAAATGTAGTTCGCTCTCCAACACTCGAAGATTTTAAAATATATAATTACAAATTTAAAACATTAAATAATCAATATTTTGTTCTAATGCTTACACAATGCAGAAGCCGTGGAATTTCAATTGTTTCAAAATGGCAAAATTTATGTAGATTCCTTGATTATTGGAGAGCAAAGCAATTGGAAAGCGGGAAGAAACAAATAATTTTGAATAAACTAAGACTACTTAGTGAAAAATATCCCACATTAACAACTGATAATAGTGTGAAAGTAGCAGCAGAATTTACAAGTGAGTCAGCAAGGGACATAAATTCGGCTCATTATAAAATTGTACCTGAAAATAAAGGTTATAAACTGACATTATGGAATGAGCTTAAACGATTAATTAGGTAGGACCACACACACTTACACACATATATGACATAAGAAAAATTAATGCCTTGAACCCGGACCTCTGGATTGATATTCTAGTGCGCTTCCACTTTTACGCTCTTAAGTAAATCTAGTACTAACATTTATTTTCCTTATATATAGTCTCAAATATTACGACAAGTAGCGGGAACTCGATCTCATCTGCCATCTAGTAGCTCTTATAAGAAGTAGTAGTAGTAGTAGTAGTAGGACTTTATTAGACAAAACATAAGATATTTAAAATATTATTTACAAAAATGGGTCGCACGGGCAGTAAGCCGTACGTGCTGTTGACAGTCCGTTACAATAAGGTAGTAATTAGTAATAGTATAAAGAAAAAAAACAAAACAAAATAATAACATTACAATTACATAAAGAAAACACAATAATATTACAATTACATCCGATCCGATTGAGGTTCTTTCCACTTTTCAGCGTTTGCCCTTTTACCAGCCGGCTGCTGGCTCTTCACATCCACATGTGTCAATCACAGAGGTAGATGATCAAGAGCCAGTGTAGGGGTGACATGTGGTTAGCATGTCGAGTCCCCCAGCTGTTATAGCTGGTTCCTCAACCTGGAGCCGCTACTTATTGTAGCTACCTAATTGCCTCACGATGCTGGGTGGGCACCGGTCCCATACTGGCCGAAATACCATGAGAAAATGTCTTTCCCCATGGAGACTCGAACCAGCGCAAGTCCCGTAGCTCTGCACCAAGGCTTTCTACCTTAACCGCTCGGCTACGGCGCGGGACACAATTACATAATAATACAATATAATTATACACTAATTAAGTTATGCATAATTTATTAAGAATTAATGGTATTGCATTTTGATAACATATATTTATTCATGAATGAATGTTGTTCTTATTTTCCACGTTTTGTCCAGAAATTTACCCAAGTTTATCCAATTTTCTGGATTTACCAATAACTCATAGCATGCCAATCTTTCCCGATTTGAATTTAGAAATCTTTCCGGTAATAACTGACGTCTCAAATATTCTAAATCATCACATTTTCCTAATATATGTATCTCATCTTCAAAGTTTCCGCACATTGGACATATTCGCATATCGTGATCGTCGCTAAGTTTTAGAAATTTCCATGCCCCTAGCCTAAACCAAGCAAGCCCTGATCTCTCTTTAAATCCTAGGTTGAGTATATAAGATTCTTTTCCCCAAACGTGTTTATGTCTCAGTGAGCGTTTTCCTGTACATTCAGCGAAAATATCTTGTTCGTTTATATCTAGGTACCTCCTCTTTATTTTCTCCACACATTCTTGCGATTTTCAGTACCTTTTTCCCATATCCAACCCTTCCCAATCTTTTGGAGTTCTCTCCTAACCTCGTCTGCCCAAAATTGAATATCTATATTTCCAATTTGGAGGTCGTAACAAATTGCTCTAAGCATTGTTTGTTCACCTTGGATTACCCGCAACCAGTATTTGAGTACACGAATTTTGCAGTTTATGTTGTCCTGGAATGACCCAAATTCATATAAAATTCCACAGTTAGACACGGTCTTTCTTACTTACTTACTCACTAGCACTATCGAACCCGTAGGTCCATGGCCGCACGGACATAAGCTCTCCATACATCCCTATCCTAAGCTAATGCTTTCCAATCGTTCCCTGTATAATCTACTTCCCTCAAATCATAGTTAAAGAAACGGTTTTACTAAGTCCTGTAATGTATTTTAGAAAATGCATGTATACCTTATTTAGTATTTCCGTTCTTTGGAAACCCCAAATCTCACTACCATAGTGCATTACTGGCCTGACGACAGCTCCATACATTTTTTTTCCAATATGGCTGACTGGAATATCAGGCACCGTAACAAGTAAGCAAATAAAAGTGGTAGCGCACAGGAGTATCAATCCAGAACTCCGGGTTCAAATCCCGTCCACGCATTTATTTTTCTTATGTCAAATTAAGCTTGCATTGATCAATAGCAAAAATTTAATCATAACATCGAAATGTCACAAATAAATAGAATATGGAGGAAGTTTCTAATCATATTGGTACCATCTTATGTTGTTCTCAGTGTTAATTCCCGTAAAATACTATAAATAAAGCTTTTATCGTACACAATTGTGCTTATGGTGGGTAAACGTTGTACTACGGCTCCCCCAATAGACGGAATCGGCGGAGTAATATTTATGCAAGTTTGTTTACAGTACAACCGGAACTTGGCTCGGTATTAGTGTAGATCGATTTTTCAAATTGGGTTTTCAGGCAAAACTCTTCTCCAATTAGCCAAATTATGCTGCTTTTGGAGAATACATTTCTCGATTTTAGTTTAATGCCTTATACAGAATTTTATTGCAAAAAATCGAAATTTGCTGTATGCCGAGTATGATTCCGAAAAAAAGAAAGATTGCGGTCCTTAGAGCTTGATAGGTGGAGCGCACACACAGGCATACTTGTCAATTTCGGTGCTTACTAAGTAGGACCAATGAAGATTGCACAAGTTTTTCAAAGATAATTCCATGAAACCAATATCAATTCCTTATATATTCCTTTGAAATTCATTAATAGGCTATGTGAGTATTGGTTCCGATGATGTAATGGTTACCACGCACGACTCTACATTCGAGGTTCCCGGTTTCAAACCGCGTTAGGGGACGATGGACTTTTAACGGCATAAAATTTCTGAGTGAAGATTAGTAAAATTATATACCACTACAGTCCACCGCTCTACCAGCTGAGCTCTTGCAACGATTGTCTAAAAAGTCAATAAGTCCGCAACCTATTATACCGGTTTTTATTTTTTCGATTGTCTGATGACTCTGCCAGGATTTTAGGAACAAATTATGAAATTATTTCATTGTCATGGGTCCTTTAGAAGTATACAAAGTTTCAAGTCGATCTAATGTGTTTAAGTGGGTGAAAATCGTGTTCAAAGATTCCGTTACGTAGATGCAGGTCCGTTACATAGATAGACAGATACAGGTCAAGCTAATAAAAAGCGTGTAATATGTTAAATATAGCAATTTATATATTAAGATGTAAGAATCATAGAATGCATGTGGCTGCCAGATTGTATAATAGTGCACGAATGTAAACAAGTACCGCTTGTGGGATAAAAATAGCAATTGATTATACCACAATAAAAAGAAACCACTGTTTGCACTTTCTTAAATGTGTTATTTCCCAGAAATATAATTGACATAGGCCTATTTACATCACTAGGCATCAGAAATTAATTAATAATCTATAACATAGGTTATAATATACAGTTTTGTGTGTTTCATTTTGTTTCCACTAGGGTACATTCTTACATATTGCGATCCTATTTACCAATAAATAATACGATCTGGTTGCAGTGGATGAACAAATGAAACATAACAAACGTTTCTCATTTGTTTTCAAACATCCCCCTTTACATTAAATATATAAATATTTTAAAATAACTATAGTTAAATAATGATTTGTGAGTAAACAGCTTAATTTTATTCGTTAAATAGTCCTAACAAACGCCACTTTTCATTTCCAAATCCTCTAGAATTTCTTATGATAATTACTATTATATTCATGTCTGCTACCTTTCTTACGTATTGGGTGGATTTTTGTTAACTTGCATTCTCTTGGAACGTTTAATATTCTCTATAATTAACGTAAGTCTGGCTTTGGAACATCTTAGAGTGAACAAATCAATCATTGTTACATCATATAGGGTAGAAACGAAATGATGACGTTAATGGAGGGTATTTTAGTTATTTAAGCCGTGCGGTTCACATCTAGGGATTAATAACAATACAAAGAATCCAAGTAAAAGCTTGATATTGTGCGATTCCATGAAAATGTCATACCGAGGTGAACTTTAAAAAATTGTCGCAGGAATAGTTTCGTCGAAGGAATCTAACACATCTTTAGAGATAAAATGTTCTCATTCTACAAGAGAATATTTCAAATATTTACTATTTTAATCTAAAATCAGTGGTAGAACTCGTCATATTCCAAACCTGTAAAAACAAGTAATTTTTTTACGAATTTGTTGTTTAACTATTTGATCGTATTCATTTGTTTTATTTAACAAACTCTTTTGTTAGACCACATTTTGGTCATTTTTGGGTTGGGGTCTATTACAGCCGATTTTTAATTACGCTATTGATTACAATTTTAATGCAAATATTCATATTTCGTAATGGTATTAATGAAATGAATCTTTGGAAAAGAAGCACAATTGAAGTATTTAAACATTATGTGATATACAGTATATCAATTTGTTATTCATGCACTTAGATTTTATAATTGAAATAGCACAATTTTAATTCTCAGATTATTTCAATTATATTTTGCCATTAACTAATCATTTTCAGGAACACTTATTTACATAATATATACAAATCAACAAATTCTATAAACATTTAACGTATAATATATTAAAAAAACTTTAAAAGTTGTAAATTTTATAGTCACTTTTCTATCCATACAGTCAGAATGGGGGAAAAATATAAAAAAATGTAGAAAAAATGAACTGTCCTGAGTACTTTGTAGGGTAACGTTTAGCTTTAATAACAGCTTGACATCTACGCTGCATGGATCTAACAAGCCTATCACATATCTGAGGACTGATTTTGTACCATTCTTCAGTAACCACCTTCTTCAATTCTTCTTTGGAAGAAGGATTTCTGCTGTGGGCCCTAGGTTTAAAAAACGCCCATAAATGTTCTATAGAGTTTAAGTCAGCAGATTGAGGGGGGGTTTTCAATTCCTTTGGCACGTTCCATATCAACCAAGTCTTATTTAAGTCCGCCGTATGTTTGGGGTCGTTATCTTGTTGGAACACGTACGTAGGGAGCATATCCAATTTTGCTGCACTTTAATATTCTTACGAAGAATGTCATTATATAGAAATTTGTCCATAACATTGTCAATGAACTGTATATTGCCAACCCCTTTTACGGACATACATCCCCACAACATTATAGACCCACCCCCATGTTTTACTGTAGGTGTTGTATAGATCACATCATTATCCGCATTGACTTTTCTCCAGACTCTATGAACGCCATCTGAACCGAACAGGTTGATTTTAGTCTCATTAGACCAGAGAATATTATTCCAAAATGCCTGCCGCTTATTTACATGTTCTTTTGAAAACTGTAGTCTTACAACACGGTTCTTATTACTTACATACGGCCTTTTTTCTAGTCATTCTTCCATGATAGCCATTTTTGCGTAACACCTTCCGAACTGTCTCAGTACATACCTTTTTACCAGTAGAAACTTGTAGGGTAGACCGCAATTTTGGAGCACTAATTCTGGGGTTGAAGTTCACTTGTCTCACAATGGTTCTCTCCTCCTTTTCACTTAACTTCTTTTGTTTAGGTTTTCTCGGAACATTCTCTACTGAACCTTTATACTTGAATTTACTTAGTATATATTGTACTGTTGCATGACATTTGCCTATCAGTCGCCCTATTTTTCTCAAAGAATATCCCTTAAGTGCAAGACTTACAATTGTATCCTTGAGATCAGAACTGAGTTCTTTACATTTACCCATTTTGGAGGCGACTGACTGCCAGTGTACACAACCAGCACAGTAGGCAGATGTAAACAAATGCACAACTTAGAGTATTCATGTTGCATTAATGTTTAAGCAAGTTAGACAAGCTAATACACTGCAGTGTTTTCTTTAGTGTATGAATAGCAAATTGGCTTGTATTTGGGTGTAATAAAGATTATTTATTTTGATAAAATTATGATTATTTTATAATTAAATTTTCAACTGCATATTTAGATATAACTTAGTGTTTCCTTCAAACCACAATAAATATTTTTTCTTTACTTTTAAAAACTTTCTGAAAATTGCATTTTTATTAATAAAAATACCTGTGTATAAATACCAAATTGACATACTATAAATTAGTTTAAATATGAATTTTCCATTTTAACCATCGGCCATTTTGGAATGTAATAGAAGAACTGTTATAGGACAACTCTTATTGTAGACAACTGTTACATATGTATATGAAACTAAAAACTATTCTAACCCCACGTATAGGAAACTAAAAGCTAACCTAACCTAAATCAATTTCTCTAACGTACTCTAAATTAATTTAATATGTAAAAGCAGACGTTGAGTGATGTAATAATTAACGTGATTATCGTGGGTTATTAGAGAGTTTATCGCTGGTTCATACAATAACTCATATAATAATAGTTGTAACCTCAGTTATTAATATGGTCATGACCTCCATGATGTATTATTAGAGCGGTCGGGACAGGAAATAGTCCCACGCTGTTTTCAATATTTACGACTAAAATATGATTAAGGTAATAATTTTCTAGTGCTAAAAAGAATAATTATATAAATATATGCATATTTGTTGTATTTAAGTTGTGTTAAAATGCGTAGGTAAAAATCGATCGTGATACACGCCGCCCCATTTTAGTCGTTACTGTAATAATATTAACTGTATTTTAATGTTACAGATACCTTAAATGTGCTCTATTACTGTTAAGTGTATGCAATGGTCAGTCAGTCTTAATAATTGATAGATTAAAATTTCTTCCTGGATTCTAGGTTATCGGTATATAACTAACTAACTCACTGGCCCTGTCGAACTCCAAAGTTCATAGCCGCGCGGACATATAGGCTACATCCCTATCCTGGGATGTTTTTCAAATCGTCCCCTGAATAATATACTTCCCTCAAATCATGGTTAATGTTACTCTACCTTCTAATTCTTGGCCGATCTGCTGGACGCTCATTTCTTGAAAATACCTACCTTGTTTTGTTTTAATAAGATATTCTGTGTTTTGTTGTGAAACATCGAAAAATGTGACAGCTAGAGCGATTTTTAAATTTTCGTTTCAGCTGAACTCCTACACCTAATGATTTTAACACCATAATAGATAAGAGCTATTTATTCGCCGCACACATATATATATATATATATATATATATAATATATTACTTTAATGTTATAATGATTTATATAGATTAATGTATCGACTGACCCATTCACAGTCTATTTGTCATAGTTGATATATATTTATTATATATTATTATGGGTGAAGAAGAGGAGCCGGACATCATAGGAATTATAGAAAAGAAGAGATTACAGTGGTATGGCCATGTAAAAAGTATGCGAGAGCAAAGATTGCCTAAAATGTTTATGGAATGGATCTCAATAGAAAGGAGGAAGAGAGGAAAAGCGAAGAAAACTTGGATAGAAGGGGCACAAGCAGCTATGAATGTCAGGGGATTGGAGGAAGATTAATGGATGGACAGAGAGGAATGACTTTTGGTTTCCGAAAGACGGCGGCAGCTGCCATGATACCGGATGGTGATTATATATATACATATTATAATTATAATTCCAAACACCAAACAAAAAGTTAAGAATAATCAACGCGTTTCAATAACGAAGTTATCATTATTAAGTCTTGAAAAGATAGCTTTGCTGTTGGAACCCGTTGACTATTTTATTACATTTTTTTGTGTCTATAGCCCATCGCTGTGGTCTCGAGGTAGCGTGCTACCTTGTCACACAGCGGGCCCGGGTTCGATCCCCGGTCGGGGCAGTTTTTCTCGGTGAGGTTTTTATCGGGGTTTTTCCTTACCTGTAAGACAAATGTCAAGAAATCTTTAAGGCCCAAACTGTCTCCGAAATCATATGACCATCATCATTATCATTATCATCATCATCCTTTACCGGTGTGGAAAGCAACGGGAAGCTACCACACCTACAATTCCCCTAGTAAAGCTGCAAGCATAACATGAAGATGCTATGATTGCATTGAAGACCTGCCTTCGGGCAGAATTACTATGGATGGATGGATGGATATACTATAGTAATTCTGGCAGGTCTTTCACCGCAATCACAGCATTTGCATGCCATGTTTGCAGCTTTACTAATAATTATATACGTGGTAGCTTTCGTTGCTTTCCACAGCGGTGAAGGGTGATGAAATTATAAGCATGATGATGATGGCCGAATGATTTTCAGGGACCGTTGGGCCCTAAACTTCCTAAAATCTCTCTTACAGGTGAGGAACGACCCGAAAAAACCTCACCCAAGAGCTTGTCCCGACCGGGAATCGTTCCCGGACCCGCTGCGTGACAAGGTAACTCGCTACCTCGAGACCACAGCGATGGACTATATATATGAACACCACGAGATTGTATATAATTTTTTTTCAAATGCCCCAGATTGTCTTTCGACATTCCTGATGTTCTCTCCTGGCATGGCGTACTTGTAACCCACTTATGAGGTTGGGGCGCCTGGAAGTCGGGGTTACCTTTCCCCGATGATATGATGGATGATGATAGTGGTGCGCCAGGAGAGTCCCTAATCCTAACATGAATATGAATGACGATGATTGCGATGGCGTAATGATTTCCGGGACCGTTTGGGCCTCAAAGTTTTCCTGACATTTGTCTTATAGGTGAGGAAAAACCCCGATAAATAGCTCACCCAGAAAAACTGTCCCGACCGGGGATCGAACCCAGGCCCGCTGCGTGACAGTATATATTAATTATATATTGGTTTATTTGACATAGTGTTGTTTGTTGCTATGAAACAGAAGTTATTTAAATCACATATAAAATAGCTACAAACACAATATATTAATTGGCTTACAAGTGATTCTAATAAATGAGTTTTTAAAAATTGTACTTATTTCGCAGTCCATCATTGTATCGAACTAAATAGGGAGGGAAGTAGATGATCATTTATCTTCCTTGGATGGTAAATTCTAATTCTTTGTGAATACAGATCAACATAATACTAAACATAACATAGCGTGAGTGAAAACAAATATTGTATAGTTTATTACTATTCATCGCGTGTTAGCAAATACCGCGTAATTGTATCAGTGATATGACATTAAGTGTTAAGGCTTTTCTTCCTCCGTTCTCCGTCCTTGTAACCTGGTAACAATAGGGCAATCAAATACCAAATTTTTAATTTTTTTCAATAGTAAAATCAAAGACATCTTCAATAAATTTAAAATCAATCAGTATATTTTCCCTGTTAGTTTAAATAACTGGCTTATATAATATACTCACATCTAACAGTCTATGGAACTTTCTTGATGAACGCAAGTCTGGGGCTTTGGAAACGAAACATCACATAAACACCGCACTTCAACACGTTATAGAGAACATTACAATGTTCTATGGACAAAAGTGACAACAGTTCTACTCGACTACAGCAAAGTCATTTTTGATAACTGTAGACCATGAACTTACGCCCAGCTAAACTAAGGGTATTACATGCCTGAGGCAACTCTGCCTTGATTGTTTAGTTCTTACAAATCACTACCAATCAATTTTCTGTTTTTAATCGTTATTTTCCTCCTGCATTTTGGTGAAGACAAGAATAAATAAAACCTACAGTATTAGTTCTTATCATCTATTTTATATTCTTCGCCTTGGTTCCCTATTGAGCTGACAGCGTATTGATTTTCTACTAATCTCCAGTGACGTCATTGAAAACAACAGCACAGCTTACATCGTTCAACGACGCTACAGCAGTGCCCTCTGTTTCTCACGGCCTTCTGGACTACTAGTAAACATCAAAACACTTTCCTTCCAGCGTTTCAGCGCTGGTTAATTTATTTTCTTCTGTGCTAGTGAAACAAATAAATAAATAGTGTCGTTTAGTGTTCTGTGAAAACCGGGTGAGGCTCTGGTAGCCAATACCCCTCTGAGCATACGCTCAGTGAGTCTCAGTGCGAGTGTTATCAGGTGTGGTTTAGCCACTGCATTAATAACTCTTCTACAAACTGTGAGTATTAGTGTTAAGCCCATATCTATTTGGTGTAAGTGTTCAGTGTCTAGTGCATTAAAACAAGCCATTGGACTAAGTCTTGGCAAGTCCAAGCACCATGGCGACCAGCTGTGAAATCAGTGATATGGAAGTGGTGGAAGAGGTGCGGGACTACAGCCCGCTTGAAATCTGGGAAATAGCTTCAAATCAATTTGAAGCGTATATAAAGAAACAAAATTTCAAACCAGATTCCAAATTTTCCACAGTTGCAAATAAAATTCAAGGCACTTTCTGGATCATTTCAAGTTATTTGCAAACATACCCAGAGTTCGAGCGGTCTGACACAGCCTTGGATATGACGCGGAATTACTCTGATGCATTAAGTCAACTAAAAGGAAAATCTAATGACAAAACTCAATATCTAGAAAAGATTCTAAATGCTGTACAGAAGATGGCTATGGACGTTCAAACCACTTGTTTCCTAACATATGGTGAAGAACGCACAGAGTCATCAAGTGAACATAAAAAACGAAATGAAAACCAAAATAAAACCAATACGAAACACCAGAAAAGAAAATGAGGAAACAATCAAATCCCAGAAAAAAGGTACCAACCGTGTCATATTCACAGGAAGTGTCAGTTTCAAACCCTTATTCCATATTGGCTAATATGAATGAAACTGACAAACGTCCCGCATCTGAAGCTGGACCATCAAAAGAGGCTAGGGCTCCTACTGCTACAACAAATTCGCAGCCCACTGGTGTGCTACCACCTAAAAAAGAACCAAGACCGCCCCCAATTACAGTTATTGGACAAGCTGATGCCTTCAAAATGAATAAAGAAATCACTTCTAAACTTAGTGGAGATCTCAAAGTAGTTAGCACGCCAGAAGGTCTGCGATACTACGCCACCTCAGTGGCAGATCATAAGTTACTCAAAGAATATTTTTCTGCTGTAGGTAAACAGCACTACACCTACATAATGAAGCAAGATCTGCCATTGAGGGTGGTATTAAAACGACTTCCAGCCAGTACATCAAAAGATGATATATTCGAAGAGCTTCAATCTCTTAAATACCCTATCAAGACAGTAAAACAAATTTCAAAGAAAGAAAACGAAAAACTGGTACCACTTCCTATCTTTATATTGGAACTCGACAATAATGATTCCGGTCGAGAAATATTCAACCTCACAAAACTCAACTATATGATTGTAGCAGTGGAGCCTTATAGACCCCGATCAGGGCTGAAGCAGTGCTTCAACTGTCAACGTTTTAATCATACATTTGCAGGGTGTAGCCTGACGCCCAAGTGCGTAGTTTGCGCAGAACCCCATAATCACAGTAAATGCCCTGTCAAGCAAGAAGCTTTGACCGACAAATCAAAACTAAAATGTGCAAATTGTGGAGCGTCAGGTCACCCTGCCTCATACAGAGAATGTCCATCATACGTTGCAGCAAAAGCTGCCTTTCTGAAACGTACAGAAAATAATTCAAATTCAAAACAGCAAAACATTCAACGCAGAACTTTTTCTTCAAAACCAATCAATCCAAATATTTCCTTCAGCCAAGCAACTGGCCAGCCAAATTTTCAATCACAAAGCACTGCTAAAAGCCCGAATAGACAAGCCTCTCAACTCCCTCTATCAAGTCAGGGACGCGAACTTCTCAATAACTTAGAGCCATTATTAGCTCAATTACAATCTCCAATGGAGAAGTTTGCGTTCATGACAAATCTAGTAAATATGTGTTTCGGTGAATATGTGTAGGTTCCATACCGGAAGCTTTCTCAATGTTGCGGCTTTTAATGCCAATGGTGTACTTAAACAGATTCGAGAGCTTATTACTTTTATACAAGAGAGAGATATTGACATTCTTCTTCTGAATGAAACTTTTTTGAAACCAGGTAACAAATTCAAAATTCCGAATTATTGTATATATAGAAATGACCGATTGAATGGTCCCCTTGGAGGTACAGCAATTTGTATTAAACAAACCATTGGCCACAGAGTGGCCCCTACACCCAGGCTTCAATTTATTGAAGCAACAGCCATCTTCTTGCCAATTTCAGACCGCGAATCAATTTATATAGTTTCTATTTACAAATCACCTACCAGACTCCTAACGAGGCACGACCTAAACGCTCTCACTTCCGTCTCCCCTAACTACTTGTTAGCGGGAGACTTCAATAGTAAACATCTTCTTTGGAATTGTCGTACCCAAAATGGATCTGGTGTGATACTCCAAAATTTTTGTCAACATCATAACATAGAAATTTCCGCTCCAAGGGAACATACATACTTTAGAAACACACATGTTGGCTTTCGATCAGATATACTGGATATAGTTCTCTCGAAGAATGTACCTATCTCTCCACACGTCACCACAATTACAGACGTACTTAACTCAGATCACAGTCCTATACTCTTTAAAATCAGTCCCACATTTTTGTTGTCCTCTCCCCCAAACATGTATTATGATCACACTGATTGGCAGAGTTATACACACATGCTTAACCAATGGGTTAAGCCGACACTCTCTGTCCAATCAACAGAACAAATAGAACACGCTGTCCTTAGTTTACAGGCTAGTATACAAACGGCCATTACACTATCTACAACACAAACAAACAAAAATGCACATACAAAACCATACGATCCTACACTCCAAAATTATTTAACTGAGAAGAAACGATATCTCAGATTATACCGTACTTTTGGCGCACCCCAACACAAACAACTTTACAATCGCTATGCTCATTTGGTGCGAAACCGATTAGAAGAAATGCGAAATGCTGAATGGGATTCTTCCCTTCAGCGTTTCACAGATGCTAAAACTCCTCCGTGGGAGATATTAAAAAGAATTAGAAGGAGTCGAGCTCCGCCTCCTCCATCAGCTATATTTTATGACGGAGATTGGGCTTACCTCCCACGGGAGAAAGCCCAAGCTCTCTCTAAACACCTAGAATCAAGGTTTCGCCCACATGAGCTCACCACACCGGCTCACGAAGCTGAAGTATACCATACAGTAAGTACTTTTCTTGAGAGACCTATCCCTCTCACCCTTCCTGATATACGGCTTTCAGAATTGAAAGCCGTAATCCATAATCTACCTTCCAAACGTGCCCCCGGTCATGACCGGATACCATATTTGGCGGTAAAATATTTACCGCTAAAAGCCCTTCTCCTATTCCTTCAAATAGCTAAACTTTGTCTCAAGTACCAGTACTTCCCTGAGGTCTGGAAAAAAGCCAAAGTTGTAGCTATACCAAAGCCTGGTAAAGATCCAACCAACCCGGACAACTTAAGGCCAATCAGTCTTCTACCTGTGCTGGGGAAAGTTATGGAGAAACTCATTTTGGCAAGACTAAAAAGAGAGGTGGTAGAGAGAAACCTTATTCCTACTCACCAATTTGGCTTTAGAAAAACACATAGTACTCCGCTCCAACTTGCTCGACTGGTTGACCAAGTTGTTACGGGATTCAACAACAAGAGAAGTACTTTGGCAGTGTTCCTCGATATTGAGAAGGCATTCGATACGACTTGGATAAATGGACTATTATACAAATTAATAAAATTTCAAATTTCGGCTGATTTAATTAAAATTATAGCTAAATACCTAACTAACCGACACTTTTATGTGTCGGTTAGTGGGTATAATTCTGACTGCAAGCCACTCTTGGCGGGAGTTCCTCAAGGTGCAGTCCTCTCTCCGATTCTGTACACTCTCTATGTGTCAGACATCCCTAATTTTAACCGTATTAACCTAGCATCCTTTGCTGATGATACTTGTTTGTATCTTCAGGCTCCATTCCGTCTATTACCTCGACGCGTCCCAATAATCCAGTCCGCCTTAAATTCCTACCATTCCTGGTTTGGTCTATGGAACATTAAGCTCAATGTTAACAAAACAAAAGCTGTTTTGTTTTCAAAGACTAGTAGACCAAACCAAATCCAACTCACCTTGGGAACTCATCATTTCCGACCAGAGCCTTCAGTCAAGTATCTCGGAATCCATCTGGATTCCAAGCTTACGTTCAAAATTCATATTCGGCATCTTATTCATAAATCAAATGCTGCAATTGCCTTACTTTATCCATTTTTCAAGTCACCTACACTATCCTCTCGGATCAAGCTGATTCTTTACACAGCTGTGATCCGAAGCATGTTGCTGTATGGTTGTGAAGCCTGGAGCATCCTCGCTGGATGTCACAAAAAGAAAGTTCAAATAATTCAGAATAAATGTTTCAAAATTATTTTTTCGGCACCAATGTACACGAGGATCGCAGAGCTTCACAACCAAGCACAGATGCCGTATATTGCGACTACGATTGAAGAACGTGTGGACAAAATGTTCCAACTAATCCAAAATCATACAAATCCAATTGTTCGCAATATAGGGCATCTAATACAGCGACGTGCAATTCACCGGAACATATTTGCTAGACTTTGATGGTCCAGCTAATGAAATGAGTGCTGTATGACAGCTAAAGTAGTGTGGCTCATTCCGCTCGGTCGGCTTTCGGACTCTCTGCTTGTCCGGCCGAGTGGTTTACGATGCCCTGCTTTAGTAGGATTACACCTCATTTCATCCCCTTCCCTTTACAAAATTTTTATAAACTGAACACAAACGCCGCTAGATATAGTGGGTTAAGTGGTTAAACTCCATCTAGATAATCACTATGGTATTTGCTGCCAGGGAGCCGCAACTGGTTCTAGTGCAGCGCACTGGGCGATGCTAGACATTGCCAAAAAAAAAAAAAAAAAAAAAAAAAAAAAAAAAAAAAAAAAAAAAAAAGTTCTTATCAGTTATTATAAGTAATGACACGAGTGATTTCCAAATGATCTAGAGGATTTGAAAAGCAAGAGTGACATTTGTTAGGACTATTTAATGAATAAAATTAAGCTGTTTATTCACAAATTATTATTTAAATATAGATATTTTAAAATACTTACATATTTAATGTAAACAGCGATGTTTGAAAACAAGTGAGAAATGTTTGGTTTATTTCATTCGTTCATCACTGCAACTTTATCATACTATTTATTGCCAAATCGGATAGCAATATTGTAAGAATTACAGGTTATTAATTCATTTTTTCGGAAACAAGTCAATAAAATCAGTAGGCCTATTTAAACGCAATTATTGAACACACAATCATCAAATGTGTAGGTCGAAGGACTCTGTTCATTATTTGCTATATTCAAGTTCAAGAGTCGATCACTGCAGATTAATGCTCTGACCTGTTCAGAATATTAAAAAGGAGGAGCTTTCTTTAATAAGTTAAACACAAGTATATAAATATCGAGGTGAAACACGACTGTGATTGGATGTAAAACAAAATTCATTGAAACGTGATTGGGTCATTGACTCCCATTTCAGGCATGAGTTAAATAGTCATAAGTAATGCCATAATTCCATATTATTAGATGATTTGGAAATCAAGAGTGGCATTTTTTAGAACTATTTACCGAATAAAATTAAACTCTTTACTCAAAAGTCATTATTTAAATATAGTTACCAGTCTTTGAAAATATTTATATATTTATTGTAAATGGCGATGCTTGAAAACAAATCAGAAATGTGAGGTTATGTATATTCACTGCAACCTGATTATATTATTTATTGCCAAATAGGATCGCAATATTATAAGAATGCACCCTAGTGGAGAAATAATGAAATACATCAAACTGTTCATTATAATCAATATTGTAGGGTATTAATTTATTTTGTTAGTAAACAACTCAATAAAATGAAGGAATCTGTTCATTATTTGCTACATTCAATGTATTTGTTGGAGAAAAATAATGCTCTGAGCTGTTCAGAATATTAAAACAGAGGAGCTTTCTTTATCACAAAAGCAGGAGCTGGTAAAGAGAAATCGATAATAAGTGAGGTGAAACATGACTGCCATTGGTTGTAAAACAAAATTCATTGAAACGTGATAGGTCATTGACTACCATTTGGGACATGAGTTAAATAGTCAAATATTATTAAGCCTATTATTGTTGTGATAGTAGACCTAGCCCTGGTGGTATCACAACTAACTCACTCACACTATCGAACCCGTAGGTTCATGGCCTTGCGGATATAATCTCTCCATACATCCCTTTCACGACCTAATGTTTTCCAATCATCTCTTGTACAGTCTACTTCCCCAAATCATGGTCAGTATTATTCTCCCATCTCATACTTGGTCTACCAATTGAGCGTTTTCCTTCCGGTTTACTTACATAAAGTTTCCATGCTCTCTTCCGTGTCGCATGCCCTGCCCATTGCAGATTATTAGACTTAACTGTTATTATACACGTGGTTTTTAGTCCGAAATAATTTCAGTCTATTACACGATTCTTTTTTATCAAATATTAGTAATATTATTAATTAAATCAGATAGTCTTTAAACAGTGAGAATAAAATTGAAGGACGGTGCCTTTTGTTCAAATTCAATATTTTTTTAAAATGAAGTTTCTTTAATATCCTGACAGACAATCAATAAGCTCTCTGCAAAGATTTCAAATGGGTTCGTTAGTAATTTTTTGATAATGAAGAAAGATCCTGTTTTCAAGGATGGTATCAGCAAACTTAATCATACGTATAGAGAATTTCATCATCATCATCATCATCATCATCATCATCTTCATCATCCTTCACGTATTAGGTCTTTGTCTGTTCCGATCTCACATCTGTTGAGCCTAACGCTTTCTTGGTCTTCCCACCGATCCTCGTCCTACAGGATTATACATCAGTGCCATCTTTGGTATCCTATCATCTGTCATTCTTTGCAGATACTCCTTCCAATTGCTCCTTATTCTTCTATTTGTTGAAGAAGTGGTTGTACTTTTAGTTCCTGTCTAATATTTTCCATTTCTAATATGTTCTTCTCTTCTATAAACTTTCACAGCCCGTAGGAATCTCATTTTCGCTGCCAGAGTTTGACTTTTTTTTCTTTTGCCTTATAGAGAATTTCTTGTCATATATCATTGAAAGTTAACTTTCTGAATTGTCATCTAGAATTCTAACTTTGTGAATTTATCAACAAATGGAAGATTTTCACCAGGACATAAGGATAATGGAGGAAAGTTACCGAGGTTTCTGGAATGATTGTGTAATGGTAGATCACTGCTGGATGCTCCAGAAGCCATGTACCAGAGTAACATGAAGTCTACATCATTAAATCACAGGCAGTTTGTTTATTTATCATTTAGTCTTGTTTTAGGTCTTAGATTTATGGATATCAACATAACCTGCCACAATAACATGTAGGGGAAGTTCAGGTAATGTGGGCCCTTCGGTTTGAGCGGACCCTGTAACTATCTTAATTAATTGATACTGCCCTCGAAAAGAAAATGTTTTAATTTCTTCCCCTAATCAACTTTGACACGTTCAATGTCTGTTTCATTTATTGTTTGTGCGCAGAATGTGACATTTATGAAAACAACCAATTTAAAAGTTATTCAAGCTAAGAATTAATTCTTTAATTTCCGCTATTCAATGTGATAAAATATTGAAAAATCACCTAAATATATTATATTATGTAGATGGTGTTTCAATACACTGATGGGTTTAGTTTGATATCACGTGATAGGCGGCTGTATAAAATAATTAAATATAAAACAAAGTAATTTGGTTAATGTGGACCCTCCACTAGGCGGTTAAAGTGGACTTGGGTACAGTTTACACGAATACGTATATTTTATCAATAAGGATGCTATATGTAAAAATCATGCACTTAAGTTTATTTAATATATTTGTAATTTTGCTAAACCCAAAACTTTGTCTGCAGATGAATGACACCTGAATGTTATAATCAACAATAATTTTTCAAAACATTAAATAAATATCAACACTTATTAATTACGATCAGTCAAAATATTTTCAGATTACTTTGTGACTGTCTGTATAAATGAACGTAGTAAATAAACTCAAAAATAGTCTAAAGGGTAAGGTGGACTCTTGGGTCCATTTTATCCGAATATGGAGGTTAAAGTGGACTTATATTGTAACGTAAAAAAGTTCACAAATTATGAAGAAGTTTCCATATTTGAATAAAATAGCGATGCTATTTTCATAGTTTATAGCACTAATGATAATCACTGTAATTAAACAAAATTCGAAAATCTTAATTAAAAGAAGAAAAACCAAAACATATTTAGAATAGGGGGTCCACATTACCGGAAGTTTCTCTAAATTTTTTCAGCAGTAAAAACTGAACGTGTTAGAAAAAAACTGAAAAGTTTTTTTTCGTAATCAGCATGAAAATGAGGTCTAGAGATACTATATTTGTATAATTTGATGATTAAAAAAATGATTTTTGTAGATCAGTGTTATTCTTTCCTCTTAAAGGCTCCGAAGTCCCCTAATGTTATTGTATTCCTAAGACTAATATTAACGCTAGCTGATTGTTATGATATCTATCGTAACAAATTGTTGGATAATAATCACTAACATAAACTATAGTAACCGAATTGTTGGATAATTATCACTACATAAACTATAGTAACAAAGGGTTGGATAATAATTCACTACATAAACTATAGGTAACAAATTGTTGGATAATAATCACTACATAATCTATAGTAACGAATTGTGGGATAATAATTCATACATAAACTATAGTACCAAATTGTTGGATAATAATCACTACATATAACTATAGTAACAAATCGGTTGGATAATAATCACTACATAAACTATAGTAACGAATTGTTGGATCCACAATCACTACATAAAACTATAGTATCCAAATTGTTTGGATATAATCACGACATTAAACTATAGTAACAAAGTTTTGGATTAATAATCAATACATAAACTAGAGTAAACAAATAGTTGGATAATTAATCACTACATAAAAAATCTAGTAACGATTGTTGGATAATCTCCCACTACCTAAAAACTATAGTAACGGAATTGTTGGATAATAATCACTACATAAACTATAGTAACAAATTGTTGATATAATCACTACATAAACTAATAGTAACAAATTGTTGGATAATAATCACTACATAAACTATAGTAACAAATTGTTGGATAATAATCACTACATAAACTATAGTAACAATTGTTGGATAATAATCACTACATAAACTAAAGTAACGAATTGTTGGATAATAATCACTACATAAACTATAGTAACAATTGTTGGATAATAATCACTACATAAACTATAGTAACAAATTGTTGGATAATAATCACTACATAAACTATAGTAACAAATTGTTGGATAATAATCACTACATAAACTATAGTAACAAATTGTTGGATAATAATCACTACATAAACTATAGTAACAAATTGTTGGATAATAATCACTACATAAACTATAGTAACAAATTGTTGGATAATAATCACTACATAAACTATAGTAACGAATTGTTGGATAATAATCACTACATAAACTATAGTAACAAATTGTTGGATAATAATCACTACATAAACTATAGTAACAAATTGTTGGATAATAATCACTACATAAACTATAGTAACAAATTGTTGGATAATAATCACTACATAAACTATAGTAACGAATTGTTGGATATAATCACTACTAAACTATAGTAACAAATTGTTGGATAATAATCACTACATAAACTATAGTAACAAATTGTTTGGATAATAATCACTACATAAACTATAGTAACGAATTGTTGGATAATAATCACTACATAAACTATAGTAACGAATTGTTGGATAATAATCACTAACATAAACTATAGTAACAAATTGTTGGATAATAATCACTACATAAACTATAGTAACAATTGTTGGATAATAATCACTACATAAACTATAGTAACAAATTGTTGGATAATAATCACTACATAAACTATAGTAACAAATTGTTGGATAATAATCACTACATAAACTATAGTAACAAATTGTTGGATAATAATCACTACATAAACTATAGTAACAAATTGTTGGATAATAATCACTACATAAACTATAGTAACAAATTGTTGGATAATAATCACTACATAAACTATAGTAACAAATTGTTGGATAATAATCACTACATAAACTATAGTAACAAATTGTTGGATAATAATCACTACATAAACTATAGTAACGAATTGTTGGATAATAATCACTACATAAACTATAGTAACAAATTGTTGGATAATATCACTACATAAACTATAGTACAAATTGTTGGATAATAATCACTACATAAACTATAGTAACAAATTGTTGGATAATAATCACTACATAAACTATAGTAACAAATTGTTGGATAATAATCACTACATAAACTATAGTAACAAATTGTTGGATAATAATCACTACATAAACTATAGTAACAAATTGTTGGATAATATCACTACATAAACTATAGTAACAATTTGTTGGATAATAATCACTACATAAAACTATAGTAACAAATTGTTGGATAATAATCACTACATAAACTACAGTAACAAATTGTTGGATAATAATCACTACATAAACTATAGTAACAAATTGTTGGATAATAATCACTACATAAACTATAGTAACAAATTGTTGGATAATAATCACTACATAAACTACAGTAACAAATTGTTGGATAATAATCACTACATAAACTATAGTAACAAATTGTTGGATAATAATCACTACATAAACTATAGTAACAAATTGTTGGATAATAATCACTACATAAACTATAGTAACAAATTGTTGGATAATAATCACTACATAAACTATAGTAACAAATTGTTTGGATAATAATCACTACATAAACTATAGTAACAAATTGTTGGATAATAATCACTACATAAACTATAGTACAAATTGTTGGATAATAATCACTACATAAACTATAGTAACAAATTGTTGGATAATAATCACTACATAAACTATAGTAACAAATTGTTGGATAATAATCACTACATAAACTACAGTAACAAATTGTTGGATAATAATCACTACATAAACTATAGTAACAAATTGTTGGATAATAATCACTACATAAACTATAGTACAAATTGTTGGATAATAATCACTACATAAACTATAGTAACAAATTGTTGGATAATAATCACTACATAAACTATAGTAACACAATTGTTGGATAATAATCACTACATAAAACTATAGTAACAAATTGTTGGATAATAATCACTACATAAACTATAGTAACAAATTGTTGGATAATAATCACTACATAAACTATAGTAACAAATTGTTGGATAATAATCACTACATAAACTATAGTAACAAATTGTTGGATAATAATCACTACATAAACTATAGCAACGAATTTGTTTGGAGAATAAATATTTCACAAATCGCATATCACTAGTGTCCTGTAATACTGCTTTTTTTAAGACGGAATCGTATTCCGTAATAGTATTACAAGAAGCGTATTAATGGAAAGGTAAATGTATTATGAATAGTGTCTGGGTTTATAAGGAAAACACACTATTAAAATAGTA
Source organism: Diploptera punctata (assembly GCA_030220185.1). Taxonomy (NCBI): domain Eukaryota; kingdom Metazoa; phylum Arthropoda; class Insecta; order Blattodea; family Blaberidae; genus Diploptera; species Diploptera punctata. The sequence continues at coordinate 81 of JASPKZ010000677.1, read as the reverse complement.
CGAAAAAAGGTAAGGTTTTTGAAAAACTTAAGAGGGATATAACGAAAAAAAGTGAATGCATAACCATTCCACTTTCATTTC